>JAAAQI020149434.1:0-10943 GCA_011800005.2 Stichodactyla mertensii
GCTTTTCAAGTGCCCTTGAAAACCAAAATTAAATTCAAGGAGTTTTCAAGGAGTTTAAGGAGTAGCACGAACCCTGCATCACACAATGCTTTACTAAAGCTTTGTCCTATAGCACTAAGGACGTCTGCATAGGAGGCTGTGGGAGAAGAAACCAAATTTACCATGTCTTAAACAAGGCAACATTAGTTTTATCAATATGTACAACAAACTTTAATCCCAACGATGTCTTATTTACCTGGTTCACCTGTTTAAGTTTTTTGTTTCGTTTGAGACTAAGGCTCTGAAATGTAAAAATGCAGATAGTAGTTTTATTCAAAAAATTAGAGCACAGACCTAATTTACTTTACTTATAAAAAAGTTAGTAGTTTAATAGTGATGCTTCATGTTTACTAGCAAAGCCATTGTGGTGTTAATATGTCAACTATTTTCACAAACGTTTGTCACAAGTTGTTTGTTTTTCAGCCAATCAATCTCTTTTTGGCACAGGCCAAATATCTCTCTATCTGATACTATAATCTCTCTCTATCTGATACTATAATAGTACCAGAATTTCAGCTAAGACAACTGGCCGTGGAAGAGACAACAACCAATAAGAATGCTTTGTTGATTCACTGAGGAGAATACACATGCATTGCATATAATTATCATCTAGAAGTTCATATTCAATAGAGAGGATTACATTACTGTGCTGTAGCTGTTTTACATTTTTACATTTACCGAGTACAACCTATCCCTCACATTGAGGATTATTTGCTATACTGTACTTTATCATACTTATAACTGTAACTATGCTTTGTGATTGGATGATTGACATGAAAACAAAGGGAAGCTATTTCAGTGTTTCATTTTGTGTGCCGTAACTCAGTACCAGACATTTCCCCTCGTACAATAATCTCTCTTAACGTGACACATAAGTCATACATCAGTACTTAATTGTTGCTTTCACTTTTGTTTTCATGTTTCATTATTGAAACTCAGACAGACTGTACCTTATCACCAGAGTGTTTTCTTTTCCCAGGGACAGCTGACGGTTTGTTTTTGTCCATGGGTCTGACAGACAATGGGGTGAGTAGCTTTGTTGGCTGCAAAAATGAAAAAAGAAAGAAAGGAAGAAAGAAAGAAAAGAAAAGAAAAAAGGAAAAATTTAACTTACATATTAAGTATTGTAGGTATATTTATTTTTCAAGCCCACAAGGAAAGACGTTTTTTGTTTGGTCTTGCTCTCACTGTGACAGGACTCTTCAGTCACTCCACACACTAACTACAGTATACATGTATCATATTCCACTTCAATGTTTACATGTCTGGCAGAGGGTAGAACCCAGAGAAGAACCCTCATGGCAATGGGGAGAAGAACACAGCAAACAAAACTTACACTGCAGGGATTTAAGCAGTGACCCAACAGGACTCACAGTGAGCAACACTCTAGAAGCATAAGCCAACCATGTTAAACAAAAAATCCCCCTCTCAAATATTGCTGCATGTAAGTGCACTAACCTCCAATAAATTCATTTGTTTGTCCTTTAAAATATTCCCCCTACTCCAATCCTTGCCACAAATGCCTTTTTCACAAGCATCTTTGTTATTCAACTCAAGCATGTCTTTAACCTTAGATGCTGTACTCTGCACACTGGTCTCTGATGACAGTATTGACTGAGTGCTTTGGCTGCAACCCTTTTTATCTGTAACATCCTTGAGAATCTCATCAAACTCTAGATCATTAAACACATTACCAAGATCAAAAGAAAAACTATTTTTTTGATTAACATCTTTGTTTTGTGGTATTTGCTCTTGACATTGCTGAGCTGATGATACTGGGAATTCCAAAGTGTTCTCCTTGCTGCATATGCTTTGAGTTTCTTTTTCAGACAAGTCAAGAAGTCTGTATATATTGTCCACATCTTCTTTACCAAGAGAAGGACTTGAACTCTGACTACTGTTAGTCAAAGCTGTTGTTTCCATGGCAACAGTGTGGTTTGAGTTCTCCTCTGTGCTGAAGTTAGTAGGTGCATTTGAAGATTCTGATTTCAAGCTTTTTGTTTCATCACAATCTTGAACAGCATTGAGTGAAAAGGGTATGCCAGTTGAAGTTAAAGACATAACTGCACATGATTTTTCATTTTTGTCATCTCCCACTACACCTTCTGTACCATCGACCTTACCATTATCTGAATTGTTAGCTAAAGAAAAAGAGTCAGACAACACAGCAACAGAATCTCCTTTGGCAAGTAAAGAAAGCTCCAGGTCATCGTGTTTCAGTTCAAAATTGACAGAATCCTTTTCAATCTGTGAGCAAGATGAATCTTCAGGTGTTTCTAAATTATTAGCAGGCAAATTATACAAATCCTGATTGCCATTCTTAATTGAATCATTATTTTGTGTTGATGAAGCCACTGGGTTAAAAGTTTCATCCATATTAAAGTCATCAATTAAATGTTCATCTTTGCTTGTCAAGTTAATTTTGTTATTCAAATTGGGAGTACAAACTTGTCCATTTTCAGTTAATCTTTTTTCTTCTATAATATTTACAGTGTTTGATTTCTTGTCCATAGCTTTCTCCACAGTTTTAGACATTTCTCCATCCTCTGAGTTTGAATTTGAAACAACTTTAGGCATCTGGATTTCTTTCTTGTAGAACTTCTCCAACATAGCTTTAATAGCATCCAGTATTCTTTCTTTCTCTGTGAGTAGCACTCTGGTCTTGTTTGGTTCAAGGTTGACATCAACCTCATTTGGAGGAAGGTTAATGCTTAAAAATATAATAGGATACCTGTTTCCTGCAGGAGAGTAGAGTTCTTTAACAAGCTGAAAAAAATTAAAATGGAAACTTTACGGATTTCACGCATGTGAACGATATTTGAAGAAATTGATGTTTCGGCTACACTGTGGTAGCCTTCATCTAAAAAAAAATTACAAAATTATATTTAAAAAAATAAGTTGAATTATAGAGGCATGCACCTGTGCACAGCTCTTGAAAAATCGCATTCATTACATAAGGTTATTAAGGAGCAAGAGGTCAGGATAAGGGAAAATACATAATTATGGACCCAGCCATATAGGCACAAATGCAAATGCAAAAAAAGAATGTCCCATATCCCTTTATTCAGACTAAACATTCTCAGCCAATGTATTATTTATGATTGCTGAATAAACTCAAAATTTCACTGCACGTACGTAATAGTGAACAATCTGCACCATACAGTAGAAGGTGGGCAACTCTGTTTGTTGACCACTTACCATTACCTTACCGACCAGAGACAAACACTCTAAAGTGTGTATTTCATTTAAAATTTGGCAGCAATTCGTCATTAGTTTTGTTCAATTTCAAGTTTGTCATCAATTAGTTAGAGCACAATTGACAGACCAAATTTATAACCTCAAACTCCCTCACAAATTCCTTGTATTCAAGGCCTAATTGCTGGACTATTAAGTGAGTCATAAACATGCAAAATTATTTGTAATTTGTTGTTAATAAAGGTTACATACTTGCCTATGAAATTCTACTGACTTAGTAACAATGCATTCAAATGCCGTCTCATTATTGTTTACTATAAAGTAAGTCGTAAACACTTAAAACACGTCCAATTATTTGTAATTTTGTTTTAAAGGTTACAAAGCTAGTTACAAAACCACTTCAAACAACAGTTTGTAATCTTTATTTTCATGTACATTTCAAACATTTTGTTGAGCAGAATGCCAGCCAGGGCTACACCACTCAGAGAACCAATCAAAATGTTTAGTTTTCATCCAGACTAGCTTGCCACAATAGTAAAACTCTGTCTGCTCTTATATAAATCAATAATAAACTTTATTCACTATCTCGATTCTGTTTGGCTTAAAGCCTACAGCTAATGTGTGATATCTGCAGAAAAATCTGCAGATATGGGATTTATCATGTCGAGTTAAAAGCCCAAGTATTAGATGCACACTTAAAAAATACATTCGCGAGTGTAAAATATAAGAATTTCCTCATTTTCAAAATATATAATAAAACAGTTATTGAATTCGGTTTTTACAAGATATTATAAATTATCAAGACTGGGGTCTGTGTTACATGTATCTGCCAAAGCCATAGGCTTAGACAGATAACACAAACTTTAGGTTTTTATGATATCAATAATTGCTTAATATATAAATAAATGAATTATTAGCATTAGTTTAAAATCTGTTTGTTCTATTTATTCATATTTTATTCATGTATTTATTTACTATAATAGTAAATTTATCATAATCATGATAAATTTAGTTTACAAATAATGAAAATCTTATTTTGGCAGGTATTTGAGCCAAAATCTTTATGTGGCTGTGTTTCTACTCATACTCGCTCCATACTACACACATCCTTCCCAAAAACGTTGCCCAAGTGAAAAGAGGTTTATACCACAATAAAGTCATTAAGTATTCAATTTCCTCACAAGGAATTTCAATTTACATGTGATACAAAAGTACATGACGGCATTCGAAACCACTGTCGACATTTTGTGCACGTGCACATAATGGTGCATGTTTAAACTCCTCTAAGTTCCACATGAGTGAAAATCAAATATTTAATGACTTTATTGTCATATAAACCTCTTCACCTGGACACCATTTTTGGGAACGACTGTATAAAATTCTGTTTGTTAATTATTAATTTATGATGCTTTACTCAACTTAATATTATGTCAATTTTTGATAGGGAAAGAAAACTGGTCATTCCCTTATCCAGGAACACTTTATTTTAAATATTCAAATATCAGCACAGTTTTGGAAAACATTGTATTGTATTTTGTTTTGGTTGTACTTTCATTTTCTTTGCATTGGAATATCACCTAAGCTGGAAAATCAACTTACATAATACATTACCTGAACAGGGATCTAACCTGAACCACAGCTGTGCAATGTGAACACTAACAACAAAGCTTAACCATACACCCATGCGACCATTCCCATTGTCCTTAAATCTGTCTGCTGTTTTTTACTAACCTGTGAAACTTCTTTGACCAACACAGGCCTGTCATTCACAAAGACAAAACACCTATCGTTACTGGCTCGGCATGTTAAACTTGGATCTGATTCCATCTTTGGTAAATACCCAGTAAACTTGAAGTTATATTCTTGATCCTTGTATTCTACTTTATCCATTTGTGCTACAACAGGTGAGCCCAAGACCATTACCAGTGACGTTTTATAGTCATTAGCTTTGCCTTTTTGCCAAAAGATTGATTTATTATGCCACAAGACTAGTCGCACTTCAGGATGAATACATCCAAATGACATAATGAGTTCTTCAATTTTTTTAAGTTCTTCTTTACATTTCTTTTTACTGCTCAAAAACTGTTTTCTCACTGGTAAATTCTTAAAAAGATTAGTCACCACCACTGTTGTTCCAGTTGCCGATGGAACAGGTTTTGTGGAGAAGACCTTTCCTGATTGTCCAAGGGTATAACAAATCGCAACGGCATCGTCTTTTGTTTTCGTTGTGATTGATACATTACTGACAGCACACAGAGAAGATAGTGCTTCTCCTCTGAAGCCATAGGTAGTGAGTTCACTGAGATTTTCAAAACAGTTTATCTTTGAAGTGTAGTACCTCTGAGCCATAACCTGGGCATCTTCCCTTTTGATGCCACACCCATTGTCACGTACCTCTATTTTGCTAAGTCCGTGTTCCTCCTGGAAATTCAGATTATAATTAATGGTACATGAATTATGGGCAATCTCATTCAACTGGATATCTATAATATTTTCAAAAATGACTTTTTATGGATGAAATAAAAGAATTTTGTATTTGTCATAAACAGAGATATTGGTCTACCTAATTTGTAAGCTAATTCAGTGTTCACAAGACGTGAAGTTTACAGCCGGTTTTTGGAATAGTTTATTTTTCAAAACAAAAATCCCCAGCAGTCCAGCTTGTAGCACTGAAAGTTTTGATATTTCTGCAATTCTCAAACTCAAACACGAATACAACAATGACGAGCATAACTTGAGTTGCAACCAATAGACATCATTGCTAATTAATCTAAAATGGATAACAATTTATAAGTTCACAAACCAGTTTGACTTCCACATTATCGGCACCAGCATCCAATGAATTTTCAACAAGTTCTTTGATGGCTGTGCTAACTGAAGTTATTACTTGTGAACTCGCTATTCGATGGACCGTTGAGGCGGGTAACAGCGTTAGTGAACTCATAATTTCTAGCTTTGTAGGGAAATTCAGCTCATGATCAATATAAAAAGGTTGTTTTGGAGAACGAACAACTGATTTGAAGTTCATCAACTTATTTTTGTAATTGAGCGGGAAAAAATGCTGATATGATCACGTGTGGAATTCTTACGAATATAGAGCGAAAATGCGACGAACTTTACTCGAACCTTGTCGCTACTTATTCGTAAAATTATCGCTGAGCAAGTGTAAGCATCGGGGGGGAACTTTAAAAAAAGTATTGCTTAATAAAAGCAAAATCAAGAAAAGAAAAGTTGAAAATCGCAATGTTTCATGATGTTCTGTTATTTCCGATAATAATAACTAAATTTCAGATTTAAAAACAATAATCAAGCATATTATTGTATAAGAATAAGAACATTTGTTAAATCAATCAAAGCATAAAACTTATCGATCATAAATCTTTAAAATATACTTGCTATTTAATGACATCTTTTTGTGTGTACGACTTAGATCATTTTTCGTGGCTCAGTTAAATAATTGTTTACTACCCAATCAGAATAAACTTACAGGCTCCCAAGGGGCAATAACATATGATACCACACATGCATGGCCGTTGTTAAGGGCAACGACGATAATCACAAGCTTTCAAGTCAGAACAACACCAGACGCTTTAACCAAGAATAAAACCCTGACAACCGTTCATCTTAAAGAAATACTCATGAAGAACTAGGATTCAAATAATCAAGGTATAAATCGATGTGGGATATATTTAATTAGTGTTATTATTTTCATTATATTTCAATGAATTTTTCGCCGTTTCCAGCACGGTTTCTTCCCGGGTGCAAATGAGTTCTTGTTGACCACGAGTTGTTTCGTCTTTCACAGCTTTATACCACAACCTTCCGGAGCGGTAAAGCTGATTTAAAATGGTTCTTTCGAGAGAATATTCTGCTGCTACCAAACAGCTTCTCAACGAGAAGGGATTGAAATGTGTCTGTGAGCTATGCGATTGCGGGTGAGTGCTATAGCTATTATTTTTCCGGCGATCAATTAAAACACTATAAAAAGATACATTGGAATTACAATGTAAAGTCTATTAACCTTCCTGTAAGTTGAAGGGTTTCTTTAGTTACTATATAAAAAAGACAGTCATTCAGAGTCAGAATTTAGAAGAGTAGTTCTGTCTTTCTTACATGGATACCGGACATTTTTTAAAAAGGCTATTTTGTGTAAACAGCACTTAAAATGCCCAGACAAATTAATTCTACCCGTTATTCAAAGATCTCACAAAAGAAAAATTATGTAGAATCAAAAAGTAAATAAATAGAATAAAATAAAAATAAAAGTAAAACTCTCTCCAAGATACAAAAAGTCTATACAACGCAGAAGATATTAAAAAACTTTATAGATATTTGAGGATCACGTGCAGGCTTGCGTGTGCTGAGTAATATTGCAATAAATAATTCAAGAGAATGTTTCATATATTACTGGCATAACTGGAAGTAAAAATTTATTTTTAAAGGAATAGGGAAGGAAAATACTGCATGTTTTCCTAATCTCTGCTTCATTTTATTTTACATCAGTTGCTTACATATCTTGTCTGTCTTATTTATTCAGGCTGTTTGATCTTTGTTGATCGGCTACCACTATAAGTAAACAAATGAAGCCAGCTCTTACTAACACAGGGAACCCAAGCTATAATTTTAATTTCCTTCTATTGTTTGTAATTTACAGACATTATCATCGTCACGATGGATGCACCAAAAATATTCACAAGATGCAGCAAGTGTTCAAACGTCCTGGAATGGGCCATATTGCATCAGATTATCAAACAACGTATAAGCCACACCAAAATGCACAACAGCGACATCTGAGAAGGCCTCTCCCTAAACTACGCAACCCGTACCCTCCCCCCATGGATTTTAGAACTGAACAAAGGATGGAATTTATCAAACGGGAAATTCCAGATACTAAACCATGCAAGGTGCTGTTCTTTTATCAATTTCTTTGTGTGCGCTTTCTTTTGGCTCTTCTTGTCTCGTTGGTGGTGGTGGTGGTGGTGGTGGTGGTGGTGGTGGTGGTGGTCATTATTTTATTTTTACTTATTTCATTTCCTTTCTAATTATCTTATTTTTTCCTTTTGTCTTTGTTTTCTGTTTTCTTTTCTTTCTTTTCTTTCTTTTCCTTTCCCTTCCTTTCCTTTCCTTTATTTATTTGTTTTTTGTTTGTTTCAATACATAGTCATCCATACCCTTCCTCGAAAACACATACCATCACCCTCGGACCTCCTAGATATGTTTGTGTTAGCTATAGTCTGTTGTATGATTCCATTGATCTATTTACCTATTATAAGATTTCATATCGTGACAAATTATGGAGAGGATTACAGTTTCTCCCACAATTCACAATTCCTAACAAGCTATGTTTCAGCAGATTCTACTGCCATCGTCAGTAGTTGCTAAGTACAGAGTGGTGAGATCTTACGAAGATAAAATCACTAAGATTCGTAAGATCTCACCACTTTGTAAAACTAAGCAACTGACGATGGCAGTCGAATCTGCTGAAACATGTCTTGTGAAAATATTAAAAGTGTCGTGTTGTCCATCAAAATTATGCTAACAAGCCCCGATGTTTATGCACTAATGTTCCCTCCCTTTATGATAACGGCACTGATAACGGTGGCCGATTTCTTGAGCTCTTAGACAGAAAATGCGTAGAGTGTGATTTTAAAATATGTACAAGGAGCATTCCTCTAGTTACTTTCTTGGGTAATATTTGTTTTACTAATCGATACAGATGGTAGAATCGTTACACCAACTCGAAGGAAAGCTAGATGGTTTAACTGTATACAAGGAAGAGTTCTTCAACAGGGGTCCTGCTACAGTCCCAAAAATAACTCGTCCCCAAACAGTCATCGCAAAAAACGAATCCAAGTTCCAGTCGCAAACCACGCACAATTCAACCTTCACGCCAAAAAAGCCCATTCCCCAAACAACATACGGAGAACTTCCAAGTTTTACCGGCTCGATTCTGTTCCCAGATCCAAAGGCATATATGAAAACGACCAACCAAGATGTCTATAAAGGAAAGTTTGCTAAAGTGGCTGACCTGTGCAAGCCGGGTGAAGCCCAAGTGACGATAGGAATCGAAGGAGAGCATTTTCATGGGACCACACACAGGGATACTTTCAAGACCCCTGAAATGGAAGGCCGACAAGAGGCTCGTAAGAAGCAACCCCAACTAAAAGGCAATCCCCGTGCAAAGTTCCAGTCGGAGACGCAGTTTAAGAGTGATTTTCCGGGTTATGGCGGGAAAATGCCCGAGCCGACCAAACTAATCCCACCACCTCCTGAGACGGTCAACCTGGCGATGAATAATAACAGGCACTTCACGACAACCAACAACGACTTTTTCAAAATCACTTGGGATCCCAAGACCATTGGAAGAACCAAGTTAATGAGACCAGATGAAGGTACCTACGCTAAACCACAGGTCAAAATGGAGACCATGACTCAGGCCATGAAGGATTTCACTCAGAAAGAACCTGTTAAAATGCCTCAGATTCGACCGCCCACCCGAACAGAGCCAAGCAAGTCAAAGTTCTTCAGTGAAACCGCCTACAATAGTCAGTTCAAACACTACGGTACTGTTCCATTTCAACGATATGGGGATCTACACGAGTCGGCCTTTTATCTGAAACCAGTGACCAAATTCTACCAAGACGGATCTGTTACCATGCAAGACTTCCAGGGTGCTGCAGGAGGACGACCCAGCACACCGCACAAACCAATACAGAAGTTACACGTTAATGAAGGGGAAATCCTCAGCAAGACGACATATAATTCCGCCTACGTTCGAAAACCTCGGGGCCAATGTTCTTATCTTCAATGGATACAAGAACGCGAGACGAAGAAGAAGGCAGGAAAAATCGCCCTGCAGAGAACCTCGGGACCCCAGAAGATTGAGAACGCTTTGGACAACACAACTCTAGAGAAGGGGAATGCAGTCCTTGTAGGAAATAAGTAGTGGAATTCCTAAGGGGAACAAAGTAGATCTATTCTTTTCTATGGAAAATCGTCAGTGTTTCGTTATGACATAATTTTTGGATCGATGTGTGTTCTTAGTCATATTCTTAGGATGCCTTGAGCACTGAGTTCCAAATCAAAAAGAAAAATTTAAGTGTCATATATTTAAAAATTAGAACAGGAGCCCGAATGGGCCCACAACGAGACTATATATAGCTCTTCAAACACTCATGAATAATCGCCTCGTGGTTGATAAAACACTCCTGCTAGTTTATTAAACAGGGGCACAGCCGAATATGCTATTTGATTCGTAGTAGATTCATGAAGACAAGAAGTCGATCTGTTTTAGTAGAAACAAACTAGTCGCACAGTGAAAGAAGAAAACACCTCGAAAATTTGGCGAAAACCCCGGCAATTTAACGCGAGGCAAACAAAATTGTTTTGATTTTTGATTTTTTGGCTCTTTCTTGGTGTTGCAAGGCATCTAACGGATGAAGACAATAAAACAATAGACAAGGACAATGAATTTCGAGCTAAACAATACCCTGCAAAAAATAACCCTTACCCAGAATACCAAGAGCCTGCAAAACCTGAAGACCCTTTTTTACTAGCTATTTTACTACTAGTGTGCTATCACCAATAGACCTGGGAGTTAAGTTGTTCAAAGCCTTAGTAATGTCTCTATTCCAGGTTTGATTACCATGACAGCCAATGTCTTCCTATAAGATTGAACCCAGGATTAAAACTAATCAGGTTTGATTACC
>JAAAQI020149445.1:0-10942 GCA_011800005.2 Stichodactyla mertensii
ATTATTATTATTATTATTATTATTATTATTATTATTATTATTATTATTATTATTATTATTATTATTATTATTACTATATGGCAAGGTAATTTCACGCGTTCTCATTGGCCAATGTGCGGTCCATAACTTACGGTACGGACCACCAGCCTTATTTTTGCGTTCGCCTTGCCATATAATAACCATCGTATTAACCTCGCTTGCTCGATTCATACGCAAGTTATGGAGCCTCACTTTTCCCCCACTTTTCATGGGCCAAAAGGCAGTGGGAAAAAACTCGGTCCATAGTTACGGTACGGCCCTCGCGCTCGGTTAATAAGAGCTATGTAACAGTATTTATTTAAGTCTTTATACCCCTCTATCCATCGCCATATTCCTGGAGTCGTTCTGTCGTTCGCACCAATCCAAACGCTCATCCCTTTCTGTACTTTATCTTTGACAAAATTATATTCGTCCTCACTTTCCAAACTTAGTAGGTTTGCTTTGTGCTTTTCACAAGCCTTTTGTGCTTCTGACCATGTTAGTCCTTTCTTTTCAACGCGGTAACAGAAGTCGTCTGTTTTCGTTCTGTTTGCAATCCAATCCTCTGGGCAGCCTACAACCAAAAATGCAGGAGCATACATAAAAGGAAACGTTTGCATGGTGGCGTAATTTACTACCACTACCATAATGCTTTGAGTGGCTTCTATTGTTAGGCAAATGTTACCAATTGTCTCTTTATTCCCAGGAGAGTGGAAAAATCTGAATAACAAAGCATTTTGACAATGCATTCTGGTAGTGGTAGTAAAGTGACGCATTCGTGGAGACGTCCTATCGAAATGACATCACGAAATTCAGATTTGTTAAAACATTAAGAAGCTATACCTGTTTTTTCGGGGTATTCGTTTGCACAGAGGTAGTTGTTTTCCCATCCATCTTTTCCTTTCTTTCCCATCCACTTTACACAATGTAATCCTTTGATTGTACCATTTGAGGACCAGTGGAATCTATAACAAGGAATGTGAAATGAATGAATGAGTAAATGAATGACTCAATAAGTACTGTTTGAGTAAATATGAGAGACAACGAACAGACAAATAAACAAACAATAAAATAAGAGAGAGAGA
The DNA here is from genome assembly GCA_011800005.2 of Stichodactyla mertensii. NCBI lineage: Eukaryota > Metazoa > Cnidaria > Anthozoa > Actiniaria > Stichodactylidae > Stichodactyla > Stichodactyla mertensii. The sequence continues at coordinate 1,104 of JAAAQI020149445.1, forward strand.
GAGAGAGAGTAAACAAGAAAAATAGGTGAATAAATGAATAAATGAACGAGTGAACGAGCAAAAAACAAATGAAAATATGACTGAGATAATCAGTGATTTTCATAATCAATGATTGGTCTAGCGTAATCTACCTGTATGGAGCATCATGTTGAACGCACAAGTAGTTATTGTCCCACCCACTTTTTTTCTTCTCACGCGGTTCTGTGATCTGAGTACAGCGCATACCAGGCACTTCATTCATGTCTGACCAAAGTATCTTTAATTTTCTTCTTCTCATAATGTTCCAACAAAACCAGTTCCTTAGCCATTGAGAGTACTGGTTACGTTCGAATACTCTGATACAGCTGTGGACTGGTTTTATGTAACCGATGTGGTATTGAAAATCAACAGGCCAACGTGGCCAACCTTAGAGACAATGATACAAATATTCTTTGACAATTGTACTAAGGGACCGGTCATTATTTATCGCCTGGGGTCGGGGAGGGTCGGAGGATTTTTGGTGTGCCACCATAAAAATTATCCGATTCCCCCGAGGCATTAATACACAAGTGATACCCCCTCATTTTCGAACATATTTACTGACAAATGTATGTAATCCCCCTCACTGTCTGTTGTTATTTTGCAGATTGTGAACCACCTAATATCCTTCGACTTCCTCGAACCCCCCCCGGCAGCGGTGAGTTTTGCAGAGTCTCAAAGGACCGCGAGTTGTTGCGATTATCGACAGCAAAGAAAGATTTTCTGTGTTTATACAATATTACAATAATATTAATGTTACAATATAATTATAACTATTACACGGTGTCCTGAATATATGAAGTTTACCTTCCCGTGTTGAAAACAATATTTTACTCATTTACTGCGCTTACTCATAAAATATCGTTTTCGCCACTCGAAGATACACCTAGTTCAAAAACCGTTGTCACAGCCGAAGCAACAGTCAACACTCCAAGGTCGCAAAGGAATTCGGTAATTTTTCTTATAAATCATGCTTGCAGTACTGGTATTTTCCATGCTTGCCTGAAATATATGTCGCAAATGCACACAACCAAAATATGCTCTACATGAATTAATTTTGAAAAAAATTACCGAAATCCTTTGCAGTCTTGGAGTGTTGACTGTTGCCTTCAGCTGCGACAACGACTTTTGAAATAGGTGTATAACTCCATACCATCGCGACCAGCTGAGCGGCAATAAATTCTCTAACCAATCACAGTCCGTAGAAGTTTTTCATGGCCGGCCCTATGTTCAAGCACGATTTTCAACCTGAAAACAATTGGAAATTTAATCCGATGTATTTTGAGGCCTAGAAAACTCCAAAGTATTAAAAAGAGTGTAATTTTATTTTTGTGTTATCCAAAACCACGCGAGAAATGATTTTGAAAACAAAAAGTGAGGGCCGAAGGTTTTGTCCAACAATACTTTGCGCAGCTAGTTGTTCGCTCAGCTGGGACGCCGTGTAATATCCTCTGTATTGTATCCCACTAGTTTTTGCTTTTCTTACTTGAGCATTTGTGGTTGTTACAGAATCTAGTTTCCACGAGGCCTTCAAGGCAAACTCTCCTCTTTTTGCACTGACGAAATCTACTTTGTGTGCCACTTTCGCAGTCTTTGCTACATGGTTGCCATGGTGACCAAGATGTGTAGTTACTTCCTAAAACCCAACAATTTAAATTCTGAGATCTGATTGGCTAACAAAGAAGGACACTCAATTTTAGTAACGCAGGTTTCGTTTAAATTATGCAGGTCTGGCCATACCAAGAATAGACCTTATTCGCTTGGGCGTAATGTTTTCCCAATTCAGACCTCTTGGGAATAAGATTCTTTGTTTGAGGTTCATCCATATTAATGTATCTTCTCAAGCGTACCATTAAACAAAGGAAAAAGTCCCAAAGGAATGACACGTGACCTGTATTGGGAAAACAAATACGCCCAAGCGAATAAGGTCTATTTATATAAACTTTTAGCTCAAAGTCATCTCATACAGTCAATGTCATTAACATTGTCCACCGAAAAGATACATTAGACTAAAAGAAATATCACGTGATTCATTTGTTTATTCGTTTAAAGGGATAAAAATTAAAAATTTAAATTTAAACTTTAGTATTATTAACAGTTAACAGGGAATAAATATGAACTCTACGTACACAATGATTTCCTTTAACAGGCATTTACAGCGAGTTTTTAGGTATCACGTGATATATCTTTTAGTCTAAATGCCCTTTTTTTGGTGAACAACCTTAATGACATTAACTGTATATCAGGACATTTGTGTAAAAAAATGTAATTTATTGACGTTACGGACGTTTCATTCTTTATGCCGGGGGGGGGGAGCTCGAGGAAAAATAAGGGGACCTCGAAGAAAGGGAGAAAAGGAAGGGGGTGTTTAAGGGGGGTCTTGAAAAACCACAGAAAAGGAGTGTATTTTGGGAGGGCATTTGGGGGGGGGGGGGTTGTAAAAACTTGAGGAGAACAGGGGGCTGAATTTTTCATATTTCTTTGATTTTCCTCCAGCCCACCCCTCCCTCCCAGGCATAAATAATGAACAGTCCCTAGTCCACACCCGTAGGGTCACGTGATGTATAGGTCTTACCCTTCTGATGGTTATTAATCTTTGTATCCATGCGCACAGCACAAAGGTGGTACAAATAACGACTCCCAGGATGCACTCTGATCCCTGCGCACTTCATCCCTTTGATTGGTCCAGAAACTGACCAATTAAATCTCAGCACGCTATCACGTGGTACACATAGATAATTGTCTTGCCAGAAGCGCGCATATGATCTTCGGTCAGGCATGACCGTGTTTATACAGTCCATGGAGGGTACTGGGCCAGAGTTTGACCAAATAAGGTTAACTTTTTTCTTGTCTTTGTTGTAGCAGATGTTGATATCTTTCCAAACCCGATCATCTGGTTCAGTCATGGTCATACAGTTTGGAAGCTTTTTGCTGCTGCCTTTGGTGAAGTAAAAATCTTCAGGGAAGTTTGGAAAGTCTGAAGAAAAAGATTGGAGCAAGACATTTAGACAGATAAGTGACTTATACATGGAAAATAAATTTACTATAATTTTAGATAGAATGGGGAAACTATCATGACGAATTAATATCATCGTGGAATGGTTGTGGAGGGTGAAAGAGATAGTGAAATTAAGTGGGAATAAAATTGGGAGTTCAAAAAGGGATGGGTATAAAATGGGAATGAAATATGAATCGAAATATTAGTAGTTTATTGGGCCGCATGGGAATGGAAAGGAAAAGACAGGCAAGAACAAAATGAGAAATCGGGAGTTACAGTTACAAAGGGAATTCCGTTTCTTAAACTTCCCAACTGTGTATAGCCTATTGCCTGGTCGTTGTTTGACGATATGGAACCCTTGGAACCCCTTCTGGATCCGCCACTGGGTTAGTGGCACAAAAACGATACCGGTAAAAACAGCAAAAAGAAGAGGAAAAGATAGTATATTTAAGAGTTATTCACTGGTTTCTTATTCTGGACTTTGAGGGGCACTTTGCACAAATACAAAAGCTTGTTATCCTTCATTGCACATGAAAAATATTGATTCAAAGATTTCATGTAAAAAAAAAAAAAAGGTTGTGGCGGGAGCAGAATTTTACCCCTGGCTCACGCTCCCTGATATTAAACTGGTTAAATATCAGTGAGCATGACCACACCATGCAGCAAGCTCCTGCAGCATGGTCTCTCATGTGTACTAGTTGTGTAAAATGACCCAGGAACCTGCTCCTGGAGCAAAACTGTTAGTGTATTGGCCTTTATGGGGTGTAACAAAGCCTTGTATTTAGAAGTGGAAGAGTTTGTCACTCTAGCTTTCTTACCGATACAGTTGTATAGAATATTTGTCTGTTTGATGTCCATTAAGCTTAACCCAGTGTTACCAAGATACTTGACTGACGGATCACGTGACCTGAGAGTGGGTTTTCCATTGATAGAATAGGTATGTGTCCCATAATGCATTATTGAGTTGTAATCATACGGCATCCCCAGACTGTTAATTAGTCTTCGTTTTTTGTAAAATGCCCAAGTCCATCCTAAAAATAATGAAGGGATTAGCTAACGCTCTGAGAAATACCGCTTTATTTTTATGTGTCGAAATTTAGCAAAATTTAGCCATTTTTCTCAGTTTGCCCCTACCATTGCATCACGAGTGGCTGATTCCAAGGTGTGAAGTCTAATATTCTCCACAAGAAGGCACTTATTCGCCTTTCCCAAATCGAGCGGAGGACTGGGTTCGGATCGAGTTCGCAAAGCATCTTTGGATTGTTTGGAAGGACACGAGAAAATGGTGTCTACACCAAATTCAGAGTGTTTGACTAACGTCCAAAGAAAGCAATATTCTAAAGGAAGAAGTGTGGTTTATTTGAGATAGTACTGTGCAGAGGAGCAAAATTTCAGGCCAAAAGGTTGTCTTGGTTAAAAAAGAAGGGAAGAAAAGAAGAAAGAAGAAGAAGAAGAAGAAAGAAAAAAAAGAAAAAAGAAAAAAGAAAAAAGAAAAAAGAAAAAAAAAAAAAAAAAAAAGGAAAGAAAGAAAGAAAGAAAGAAAGAAAGAAAAAGAAACTCCTTTCGGGATTCGAACCCGGGTCTGCCCCGAATAATTTATTCAAAAATACTGTGAACACACTAACCACACCCCCGAGACATTCCCTTGAAAGCTGGGGCGCAGTATGGATTTCCGAGCTTGACCGGCGATTAAGTGCCGTTCCGTCATCTTAGGGGTTAGAGAATCTTTGCCGAAGCATCAAGGGAGAGGCTGGCCGGCCCCCAGACCATATACGACCAACCCCTTGCTCTAACCACGGTTCACGTCGATTTGAACGAGAAAAATAACCTAGTCTATCTGGTGCATTGTTTTTCGCATGCACTGTTGACGTTATTCTTTGAAAGCGATAGACGAGTGGTTAAATGCGTGGTGTGCTTTCAAGACAGTGAGTCAAGCCCGTTTGGGCTGGGTTAGTACTCGGATGGGTGACCACTGATAGCTACTTGGTGAATTAAGAAGTTTTCTTTTTTTATCTTCGATTTGATCTTTCTCTTTTCGAAAAAACCTCTATGATGAAGAGGAAGTCTGCTGTTATTAATCCTGAGCATCTAGTCGTTAGCAATTCGAACAACACTCGTCATATGGGCTTTAATCACGCGGCGACCACTAATGGCTGAAACAATACGTGAAGCATTCAAATGCTTCAGAACGAGTTCATCGGGGCATGAACAAAGGTTTTCATTCTCATGGGAATAATCATGGCCGCCGCGTGATTAAAGCCTATTACTTGTGATTGCTGTCTTTCCAAACAAGAGCTGTTATGACAGATGCATGCAGATGAGATGCAAATGAGCCATTATGCATTGTATTGACCCGATATCCTCACTTGAATGATGCTTAAAACAAAAGATTTTCTCATCGCGGGCTCAACTGTAATGACAGCTATTTATAGATGCTTTGCGAACTTGACTAGAAACTAGTTATTCGCTCAATTCAGAAAAGGCGAATTCTTAAAATTCTTAACTATAATGATAAACCTCTTCATATCGTCGTCGTCATAACGTCAACAACAACAACAGCAACAAGCCACCATATGCCGTCGTGGCTAGGTGCTACATAAGTGTATCAAGGCGGTAAGCTTACTTGGATCAATGTTGTTCCAAAGAACTTCTACGTATTTGTTCCGGTCAAGCCTGTTTTGCTCGTGAAAATATCCGATTGTGTGACCAAGTTCGTGTAACACAACTTTAAAGTTGTCACACCACTTTCCCAGGGAGAGAAGTGACTTCTTGCCTTTCCATCGGCCAACACTTCCACGACAACTGATCGTTACATACAATGATAAACATCAATAAAATGAGAAGGGGAAGGTATATGGATGAATAAGAGGATGAAAAGACGGATAAGAAGGTAGATGGTTAGATACATCGATAAGATATGAACGGATGGATAGATGGAGTTTTATTTCGATGAGGCCATACACACTTCACGCATAAAGATAACATGCACAGCTGTACTTACCCAATCCCATAATAAATATACACATATTCCCTGTAAGCCGGGTCGTTTGTTTTATTGATAAAACGAACACAAGTATTCCTCTCCCATTCAGCCATTGCTGCTTTTATCATTCTCAAGTGGTTGGCCTTTCTTGCTGTAAAAATATCAGTATCAAAAGAAAGCGGTGTAGTGCGGAAAAATTCATAACCGTGTCGTACTTCACCGTAACCGTAACTGTGTGTTTTGATTGGAGATTCACACGAAATGGGAAGCCATTTCAGTGTAACTGCATACCGTACCGTGTACGTGCTGTAAGTCAGTACCGTACGTTTTCCACTCATACGATAACCATTCTCATGGGAAGCCATTTTAGTGTAATTGCATACCGTACCGTGTACGTGCTGTAAATCAGTACCGTACGTTTCTCACTCATACGATAACCATTCTTATGGGAGGCCATTTCAGTGTTACTGCATACCGTACCGTGAACGTGCTGTAAGTAAATACCGTACGTTTCCCACTCATACGAAAACCGCGTTAATACGATCATTTATCATATGACCCGTACGCGCTGGCGCGCGCGCTCCTATAGAAACCATTAACAGAAGTCATGTGAGTTGCCACATACGGATTTTTTAGGTGGTCCGGAAAAACAGCATTCGAACCCAGATCCGCTTGCGCGTGCTTGGTTTGAGCCAAGTTGTTCACGTGCATTTAAGATTAGACACGAAAAAGCCAGAAAACGCTCATATGATAAAATGCTTATTGTCTGAGTTAGGTTGGGGCTGACGGGAAAATATTGGACTCTTTGTCATTCTGCATGAGCCGTGCTGCGCTCAGGCGGATACGGCTTGATCTCGAGCCAAATAATTCCCGTCCGGTCCTCGCACTCAGTCAATAACTACATAGTAACACGTACTAATTTTTCTGTCCGTCTTGTAATAGACCCTTCCATTTCGCCACAAATTTCGTCTAAATTTTATGGCAGCCGAGTAGTCCTGGGAACCGGAAGAGGATGTCATTTTGGGGGAAATCATGTCATCAGTGACGTCACGTGTTGGCGCTCCTGCGGGCAAAGAATCGACAGACGACAAACAAGGTAAGAATGGAATATATATATAAAGATGGTAGTATAGGTGGGGACAATAGGGGAGGAATAGGATTCATCTTTACTTTTCGTGTTAAAGAGATAGATAAAATCGAAACAGGAATCTTGTGGGGGGTGGGGGAGGGAGGGTTCTCCTATATCTTCTCATGTCCTTCTCTCCACTGTTCCTCTCGCGCACTTTACTCGACAACTGCTTATAACGTGACAAAACACGCCCCAGAACTACTCGACGTTGATGTAAAACAATACATGAAAATTATAGTCACGTTTTATGATCAAAAATTACGTAACAGAATATACGTTAAGAGATATGATTAATAATTCTTTAGAATGTAATACAAATTCTTCGTTTATAATTAAGACGAAATTTTTCCTAAAGTTTCGTATTTTTAAAGAAAATTGCGTGATGCTGTTGGCTTTGTTCAGGTCAAGAATACGCTGATTTATTTGGACATTCGATTGTTGATAAATCCTAAGCCGAATTCATCTTCTGATTGTAAGTTCGTATTATAAGAAAACATTGATGTGTCACAATGGGAACCTTACAGATAAAGATGCCGGTATATGACTTGAATAATCTCAGCAGATTAGACGATGTATCTCTTCAGTCTTAACCAGGATTCTAATATGAGATCCATTCTAGCTTTTGCTTACACTATCCGCATTTCATTGTTTCCCTTGGAGCTTTTCAATGCGTGACGGACAAGAAACATTCTTACCTTGTTTGTTATTGGCATGAACAACTGTATCCATCGCTGTGACATTTCGCTTGCCTTGGAGATTTTCTCGCGCGCCTTTGGCGAAGGAAAATAACAATACCAGCAGAAGACCACTCGGCCAAATGCTACAAGGTCCACACTTCACGAACATTGATCGTCAAGATATTCCCCTTCTACGTTTTATGGCTGTAACTGAAGTTAAACGCGTGCTTACGATGTTACTAGTACTGGAGCAATAGGTCAGTGAAGCTGTACTTGTCATAGTCCAATTCAAGTGTCCTGTCTGTGACTTTAAATGAATGATTTCTCACATGCATATAGCCTGACATCCGCAATCGTGACCATTTATGCTATTAACGGAACTGGAGTGTGCCAGGAAGGGAGGGAAATCCAATATTGGGATTCCTGTGCACCGAGATTGATATCCGCAATCATTACCAGTAATGCTATAAACGGGAAGTACTGTAAAGTACGGTGGTGCTACGGTACGGTTACGGTATGAATTTACCGTATGGCCCGCTCACAGGTGCATGGAATACGTTTACATCACCACTTCACAGTAAAGTGCATCATGGGATTTGCTGTGTAGTGTGACGAAATGACTTTTCACTGAATTGCATCACGGTACACCTTGACTTCAAGACCTTCCAACTTCTTTTTTTCTTTTTTTCTTTTTTCTTATTATAAACAGATAAACATATATGTATTTACCGCATTGCATTTTATGCAACCCCCCCCCCCCAACACCACCACCACCAACCTACCCCCCGATAGATAGTGAGCTCTGCATTCTGATTGGCTGAGAGTTCAGACCAGCTGCCACTTTAGTCAAGCTACACATCTGTCTCTCTAGCTTTAGGCATTTTAGTTGCAGTATATAAACTCTCTCTGGAATAGAAACTACTTATTAAACTATCTCTCTGACTGACAATATGTTCCATCGAGAAATACCGCTGAAAATGCAGGCTCAGTCTGGTTTCTGTTTCTTCTCTTCCATTCAAACTTCTTAAAGTTTCCGTGGCTCCAGATTTTGCCATGGAAACCACTACGTCATTTGTTCCCCGTTTTTCTGTAGAAAATATTTCCCTTTCGCTTTTATCAAGAGAACTGGTTTTCGTACATCTGCTTGTAATGCTGTCAGTCGACGGCGGCGTTTGAATTTTTCCGGCTTTATTGCGCATGCTCCATTGATCGACGATCTCCTGGGGGAGTGAGACTGGGATCAAGAACGAAAGGCAGGCGCTTAAGGTAGTAAAGGCACCTGACATGAAGAATGTTGGATGATATGACCCTGAAATGCCATACATCAGTCCTAGTGTAAAGACAAACACTCACAATTAATAGGCCTTGTTAGAGATCCATCTTATTTATTTTCGAAATGGAGAACAAAACGGTAACAATTAACCTCCCCCTCCCTCCTCCACCTCCCCCTTTGCGGTCGTGACTCGTACTCAAGCCCCCGATCGTTTTGCCTTTGGGAATCAGTGAAATGGGTCAAACGAGCCGTTGTACCAAATTCATAAAGTAGCTCAGAGCGTTCGTGCAGTCTTAACTTGAATAGTCCTGGAATTTAGAATTAACATTTTCAATATACCCTTTTGCAGTAATTCACACAGCAGTTCAATTTGAAGGACAAAACAATGGAATATTGTCTGGCTTCGATTCTCAGGTGAATAAAATTCCTCAATTACGGAAAGCCCAGTTGGAGGACAAAACAATGAGATACATGATACATAAGAACAGTTTTCCATTTTCGAAAGGCTATTCCCTGGTTTCTTATTCTCGACTTTGACGGGTACTTTGCATAAATACAATAGCTTGTCATCCTTCACTGCACATGAAAGCTATTGTATTCATGCAAAGTGACCCTCAAATGTGATGCAAATGAGCCAAAACGAAATGCTTCATGGGTCGTGAGAAAGCAGTGAATTTAGTACTAACCTGCCACAGGAGGCCCAATCATCATCGGTATACAACTGAAAAAGTACATCATTCCAAACGCCGATGCCATGTTTT
>JAAAQI020149456.1:0-26255 GCA_011800005.2 Stichodactyla mertensii
GGTGTTCGGGTTGTGGGGAGGGAGTGGGGGTTTGGCGTTCGAGGGGGTGGTGGGGGGTGGGGGTTGTGGATTGGCGGTTTGGGAAAGGGTGTTTAGGGGAGGGTGTTTAGGGGAAGGGTGTTCAGGGGAGGGTGTTTAGGGAAGGGTGTTTAGGGGAAGGGTGTTTAGTGTTTAGGGTTGTGACAGGAAAATACCCTTCCGAACTCTCACTCGCAAATACTACAAATACTACAGGTGCACCCTCCCCTAGAAGAAATTATGAATCTCCCCCCCCCCTGCTATTGAACGAGCGATGGGCCTTGCATTTAATCAGTTCTGTGCGCCAGCACCTCTGGGCTGTTCCCGATTGCGCTGAGCAAAACTATGTTCCTAGTAGTGCTTTTTCCGGTCAAAATTATATAATTATGCCAGTTTTCTAAAATTATGATAAAAATATGCCAATTTTAGAATTATGCTCGTTTCGTTTGATTTATCTTTACTCTATTGTTTATACGTATCATAAAACACATCTAATAAACCGCAAAGAAAAAACCCTGTCTTGGCGTTTGAATGGCAGTTTAGCTAAAACATGATAAAACTTCCCGTGCGGGGCTGGGAAGGCAAATTTGTCGTCGACCGTTTGAAAATTTGAAAAATCACACCTGCATTCAGTCTGCAACAAGAGATTTACATCACCTGTACAGTGTAGTTTTTCTGCACTGGCTAAAAATGATTTTCTTCGCTATGTTTCCACTTCAAGAATACTGAGCCGAAAGAATCTCAAAAAAATACACCAACTTGACTGAATGAGCTCTTATTTCTATTCCCTACAAAGCACACGAACGCAGTTACCAATTAAAGCCTTTAAAAACGTGTCTTGCTCCTTTGACTTTTTTCCCGCCAATGTTTCTTACTGTTGCTATGGAGTTTGTCTGCATAAGTGATTATACCGAGGCCTGAAATCATACAAGCTAGCGTAACTGCGTCATGATCAGTAGCAAAGAGTGTCATCCCAACTAAGACGTTTATCGAGGCAAGGAAAAGGTACTATTGCTAGTGGGTCAGTAAGACCAGTCTCCTCCAACCCCCTCCCCCTGAGCAGCTATTCATCCTCTCTTGTACTAACCATGTTCTAACGGCTATGTTTAATTGCTTTTGCATAGCTACCAGGCTAGCACTCTTATACGAGAAAACTAGAACTCAGTTTGCGCCTGAGTCGTATAGCGTATACGGTCAGTCCGGCTTCAACCGGACCACTTTTAGAAACAACAAGTTTGAATATCTTTCCAAATTTTGAAAACCGGACCGCTCACGAAATATATCTTTCCCGAATTCGCTTAGATAATTAATGGTTTCGAGTCGAGGTTGGACTTGATAAACAAAAGAATTAAGTTCAGTCTCGACTTGAAACCACTGTTTTGTGATCATCCAAGCCGGCGAACTAGGGAAAGGCCTATATGTTGTGGTTACAGGTCTGACCAGCCTGACCCAAACCTGATTAACTAGTTCTGATCCTCGTTTGAATCTTATATAAGACATTGGCTGTCGTAGTAATGAAACATAGATTAGCGTTAATCAGGATTTGAACAACTGGGCTCTGGACTGTTCGAATGTTTTATAAACTACTCGTGATTATTTTAAATAAAATTCTCTGTATATAAAGCAGTTTGAGCCATGTTCAAGCGGATCCTCCATTGGCTGTCATGGTAATCAAACGTGGCCCTGCTGCGCGAGGAGCGCGGAGAAAACGTGACTAGATTAGACATAAATACATCTTAGCTGCTCAAGACTTCACTGAAAATAAAAAGTAGTTCAAAGCCGATTTACTTAATAAGGATCGTAAGCAAGTAAGTAAACCTGTATTTAATAGGGTATTTCAATTCATTGTTAATTAACTACAAAGGCACTCGCCGTCAATAGAGGCCCTACGGTAGTTAAAATAATTAAAGCAATAAAAGAAAAGAAAAAACAAAAATAAATAAAATAAATAAAATGTAAACATGTAAATGATTTAAAGCGTATACGAATCTATGCTTTATAACACTCTTCTATTATATTCTAAAGAGCCAAGAGAAAAAGTGGTGTGCATTCCAACCTCGATAATGTCCTTAAACCTAAAATAATCATTGAAAAATCAGCAAGAATCGGCATAAATAGGTTTTATATTAAGTTAAGTAATTGCTTGTTCGCAGGCATAAATAACTTCAAGAATATAAGTTTCATCTGCGAAAGAAGATGGCCGCTTAGGCCCAAAGCTTGGTTAATTTAAAAATATATCGCATATGAAACAAATATTCTTGAGGTTTTATATTATTTACATCATATTATTTTACCGTATATTATTTTGTTCAGTTTTTTGACTAATTGAAACTAGGCTTATACATAGTGCAACCGTATACGCCTCACTTCACGCCCACCTGTACACGGCGAATACTCGCAAGACTTTCCATTTATAGCACGCAAGTCTAAATGTTTAAACACTAACCACGATCACGTCTTCCCGTCCCAAAACGTATGATGAATTGGGGTTTATTTTCGCAAAATTGTGACTTGTAGTTGTGCGACGAACGCTAGTTTTAGTGCAGCATAAACTTATAGTTTTTGCTCGTGAACGTCACAGATTGCAATGTTCGAGAGAGATCTAGAGAACAAAGGAGAGAGGTTTATTGACCAATAGTCAAGTGCGTATTAAAAATCATTTATTATTAAAAGTATTTATTTATTTATTTGTTTGTTTTTGAACAACACACTTCAATGTTACTTCTTTATTTAAAGTTATCGTCAACAACTTAAAATACAAACAACAACATAATTTGCAAAAAGAATTAAAGAAACAAATCAGTAGCCCTCTGATTTCTTGTACTTAATGCAGTAAAATAAGATCAAATTAAAGCTTCGCCACCATGTGAAACAATTTTTACTCGTGACGTAAAAAAGGAGCCACTCTTTTCAACAGTTCGTCAGTAAAGCGGCGTTTGAAGCGGCGATTCTTTTTTCCAAAATCATACTGCAAGTGTGCATGCATGCCAAGAAGCTGTGCCGCATTTTAAACCGAACAACATCACCTTTTAAAATGCACTTAAATTTCGGTAAGAACAAAGAGACTTCGAAACAAAACTGGTGGCAAACCAATTTGAATCTTCGCGTGAAATGGCTAATGAGGCACCTGTTTACCGGAGGCATATTTAACACCTTTTTTTACAGACTATTCCTCTTTTCAGACTTCGTCTATTTGCTTTTTAGATTAAGCGTTTAATTCTAATCCTCATTTATTAGGCTAAAAGCGAAAAGCATTTACTACCAGTGACAAAATGTCGAGAGTAGCATGGTCACTCGGATGAATTTAGCAGTCTTATTTTTTATTTCCCAGTGGTCGCGGGTTTTAGCTATTAAGAGAGCATTTAGATGAGAAGATATTGTAGGTATTAAACTAATTAACTTTAACAACATTAACATTTATATTCATCTGTCTTATTATCTTTCAAAAGCTAAGCTCTATCCAAAGAGCAAAGACCTGATGGCTGCGGCCGGTTGACTGAAGTCTAGTGATCGCGGGGTAACTCCCTATGGGGTAACTCCCATAGGCGGAGTCAGGGCGGGAAGAGGTTGGGTGGGGAAACGAGCATACATTTTTACGGGCTAGGTGTGATGCGGAGGGAGACTGGTAACAGGATCGAAAAGAAAATGGCAGACCGCCTAAGAAGGGTCCTCTAGAGGATGAATGGCGTGTTTCGATGTGTGAAAGTACAAAGTTAAAATACAACCATTGTAATTTATATTTAGCTGGATAACTTTGTGGAGATTACAAACTATTGATTTATAAAATGTAACGTATCGGTAACTAGGTATTTTGAAATTTGTTCGGTTGTAACTTTTTTATATCATAATATATCAAACCAAAATTTTCATCAGTTCTAGATCAAGTACTATATATTCTACCTGCGAAGTTTTAGAGCTCGGTCTTGCCTGGGTCGTAAGATACTCGAGATCGTATTAAACACGCCGATCCTGAGAGCAGCTCTTGAATTTGAGAAAAATCTTGTATCCTACGACTTCAATGCAGTCAATAATTACTCCTAATATTTGTCTTTATTTTTCCAGCGGTAAGATTGCTTGATGTCGGTGTTTTCTTCGAAAAAATCTCTTTCTTTGTCCTATGGGTAAACAGCATTCTTCAGGAGCTAACTTACACTCGCCGTGTAGTTACCAGTCCCACTCCGCATCACACCTAGTCCGTATGGTCGTTTCACCTCATCCCGCCCTGGGCGGAGTCGATCGTCGTATCTTTGAGGGGCTCAAATCATAGGCCACTCGCTCTTTTAGGGCTGAAAAAGGAAAAGCTGTCCGGTTTTAGCACGTTTTAGATTTATGACGATGCTTTTAAAATTCTTTAGTAAGGAAAATTTTTCATAACTTTCAGTGTACGTTACAATAAACTCGATGGATTTTTGTTTATTCTTTTTGTTTGTTTGTTTGTTTGTTTGTTTTAAATGTTTTATCTTGTGTTTCAAAGTGGTGTCTTTTAGGGCTAAAATTAAACCAGGACCACGCCACAACTCCCCTCTTTTAGGGGTTATTTTTTTTCCGACGATTATCCCCCCTTTTTATAAGGGAGTAGCACCCCCCCCCCCCCTCCCGATCGCCTCCCTCCACCCAAGTTATGTTAGCAAGGGACTGTGCAATAATTATCGAGGGGGGAGGGGAGGTCTAAAAGGCGTTGAATAAGGCTTAAATTCAACTTTACCCCCCCCCCTGTATAAACGACTAAAATACGTTCTTACCCCTCTTAAGCTATAAAGAATAGCGTACGACCCCCCTACACACCACTGAGTTTCGAGTGAATTAAAGCAAGGTTCGTAAATTCTATCAGCTATACATGGCTGATGAATAAGCAAAGAACTTAGTGGCAGTTCACAAACAAAACTGAAATGTCTACAAGTGTTAAATCATTGATTTCACTTCTAGAACTTTATTACTGAAAGAATCACTTTTTGATATCAATCCATCCTTTCCTTAAATTATTTTAGATGTTGTCCCCTCTCGCGGTATAACACTTTACACTCTGCCCTTAACTCGATTTTTAAACCCACACTCCTGATAATTATTGCACAATCCCTGTGCACGTTTCGCAGTCGAAAACGTTACAGGGTTTCTTAACGCTTCGTTTTACGGATCAAGAAAACTTTTATCATCCAATCTCGTCCTCCAGGAAGTTTCCAGATTCAAAAAGTCTTTTGCACTGTAGATAGAGCCGGGAGTGAAGGTCAAGTTCATCCAGTGCGCTTTAGTAAGTTTGAAGGCCTCTTCACTTGACTGTAATACCCAAATAAAGTAGTCCGAGATCTGTTGTCTAAACTGAATTTATCATTTATATTGAGAATCTCCTCAAGCAAGCTTTGGATGATGAGTCTTAAAAAAGGTGCTTGAGCCCGGATTTTGCGTTCTGCATTCATGTTTGATAAGAAATTACAAATCAGTTATGTACTAGACCGATTGAAAACCTCAGTCCCCGACCCCCCGGGAGAGAGCGGAGAATTTAGCCTTCACGTATAGTGTTGAATTTAGCACTTTTCACCATGCTGGTCCCCGGAGAACTAAGATTTGCTGCTAAAATTGTTGAAGTCGTTGCTGTGAAAATTGTTAAAACTGTTGAAGTACGCGTTAAATTCCCCGTATCCACCGCTGTTAAATGCGCGTTAAATCGTCGCCATTACCGGGGATCGGGGATCGGGGGTCGGATATTTCAATTGACTAGTGCATTACATTGAAATCTAAGGCTATGGGGGTGTTAAATTGGCGGCGGTTTGGTCAATCGATCATATACAATGTATGATTGTACATGTTTCAGAAAAATGATCTATTCATTACAAAATCCGATCCTCAAAGATCAGTCTTTACGCCAACCGATCCGAGTAGCTTCGAAAGCTCTAGAAAGATAAGAGACTAAGTTAACTCATGTATTGAATAACGGAAAATGAGAGGTTACTAGTAGGCTACCAACGAAATGGTGTGGTGTGCACAGCTACTTTCCAGTGGGAAATTCATAAAAGAGGCAAAGGAGGTTTCTCGGGGATTTGTAGCAAAATCATAAGGGAAACCGGCTAAAATGAATAAAGACTGATCTATGAGTTTTTACCTGCGGCTTTTTTGTTCCTTTATTCATCGTGCACGTTCAGGAAACAGTTATCCTGGCCTAAACTAAGTAGAATAATAAATGAAACACGATTACTTCTGCTTTAACTCTCTTCCACTGATTACCTTGTTCTAAATTGGATAACCCGTCGGATTCTAATGATTGAAACGGCTCGAAAATGGCAACTGATGACCACCTGAGTGTATACTCGTGAAAACGATTACCGGTACATGACCTTGAGCCTGTCGTTCGAAGATCAAATTAGAATATTAATTAATTAATTAATTAATTAATTGATTGATTGATTGATTGATTGATTAATTGATTGATTAATTAATTTGTTTGTTTGTTTGTTTGTTTATTTGTTTGTTTATTTATTTATCTATTTGTTTGTTTGTTTATTTATGTATTTATTCATTTATTTATTTTTATTTAATACTTTTGCAGAGGGAGAAATCTAACCGGAGAGCCCGGAGAAAACCCGTCGTGGCATGTGGCACAGGACATTTGATGGTGAGTTGCCGTCAGCCATGATTTGGCCGCCCTTTGTAGATGAGACAGGGGGAACACTTCTTCGTCATCATACTTACTTTGATCGAATTTACTGATAATTTAGAACCGATAGGGAAAAGATTCTGATATTATGATAGTCAAGATTAGTATACAGCCCGCGCAAGGCGAAGAAATCCGCCAAATCTTCGCTGTTGCGTGTGTGTGTGTGCCAGATATCCTTTATCGACACAGCTCTGTAATTCAGTGAAACAAAGAGCTAAAGATGACAATAATGTGATGGCTGATATAACACATCCCGACAAGATCGACGTGTCCAGATTAGTCTAGCTATAAGCAGATTTAACTCAAGTTTTGAAGAATTTTATTAAGTGAGCTTAAATTCAAAACCAAACTCGAACTTGAGGATAATCCTATTTATTCAAACAAACTAGCGGACTATCGCAAATCCTGCATTATGATTGGCTATGCTACTACAGATTTATTAGTCAGTGATAGCCCACTAGTAGCGAAAAGCAAATTTTACAAAATGGCGTTTGCCTCACGTTTTGACGAGATTTTGGCGAAATTTTCAATGTTTTAATTATATTCTAGCATTGTCCGTCTAGTAACTTGGCGGGCTACGCCTTGTAAGATATTCACTCGTAGCCTGGCCATTCGGGCTCCGGGTCTAATTGTTAAATATCTATCGAGAACATACTAGAGTGGTTTTCATAATAAACCCGTGAAATAAAAACTAATAGTTTAAGTGTAATACTAAGTCAACTAGTCACAAAAGCAAAAAATGGAATTATAGGTCTACTAATATGTCATTAGTTCAATATCTATTTCAAGGGTTTATGAAAATCACTCTAGCAGCTAAGTTCATAGCAAATTTTGTGAAGGATTCTTTGAGTGTTATTACTGCTAATATCAGTGGAATTCGTAAGAAAATGATTGAAACCAAAATTTCATTCAATACAATGTTTAATTAAAGTTCCAGTGTTTTTTTCTTTTGCCTTTTTGGGACGAATATAAATAAATAGTTATAAATAAAACATATAGTATAACCAAAATGAATGCAGAAATGAGAGAAACGAAAAGAAGAAAGAAACAAAGAGAGCTCGAGAAATCACTAAGCCAGTATTCCCGTGAATAATCACACACCCGCAATTAGATAAATAAGATTTTCCAAACAGCATAGAATATTACTAAAAAGAACTATCGAAATAATCGAAAATGGAAATAATGTAGAATCCCCGCAAATAGCATGTCTTTGGCTGGTGTGATGCAAGCGCTAGTGTGTGTATCTGCCGTGTCTTTTTGCAGGCAATAATTATAACACGTACGACTTGTGCTTCGTCATGGAGCGCCAAACCTCGCGAGGATGCTTCGGCCCATAAGCATTCCAGCTGTGATTTTTCAGTGTAAGAATTAAAGCACCGAGAAAAAAAATTGGCATTTAGAAAACTGACATTTTTACTGAAAGAAAAAATGGAAAATTCACTCTTTTTCTTAGTTCATTCTATTTAAACTCAGTTGATTAAACACCTTAAATTTTTAACTTGACTTTTGATTTATTTTTTAACTATTAAGTAACGGCAATCGTTGGAGAGTATAGTTAGAGTGGTTTAATCCTTATCCAAACATCGAAATATATATATTGCGCGGCTCGGGCTGCAACGCTTCGTTTTTCTCAACTCACATCTAGCCGATCAAGTGAAATCAGTGAAGTGCCTGACTCTCCGATGGGTGTATCTATAAACAGCACTGACCTAAATCTGTCAGTAAACGATTGAAAGTAATAGTTCAATTAAGCTTGGGATTTAAATCTTGTTTATACAAGCAGGTGAACTGAGATAGTTCGCTCACAGATAATGACCAATCCGCGGCAGAGGCGTGCAGCGAAACGGCCATAGAGATGACTGAGTGCAGCTTATTTCTTTTTTCCAGCCCGCGCGGAAAGTTACGCCCGCTTGATATAAGTGACCGACTAATCGACCAGCCAACGTGAAATGATTAAGATATTGCTGGTATACGTGCCTGCGATAAAAGTTTTAAAAGAAACTGAAAGAGCTTCCCCCAAGAAACTTAAATGCATGACAAATCATTGGCTAACTAGCAGAACCTCGATTTTTAGCTAAGTCACCTGGTGCTCGTGTCATAAAGCTCGATAACGACCTGTTTTAAATCTCTGATAAACTTTATCTTGGGCTCTTGTATTTCTCAGTTTTTTCTGCCTCTCGTTCATAAATTGGGATTGAGACCGACTCGGATCTCTCACTTATAAGTTCCCACTGCCGGTCCTCAGCTTGGAGAGACGTAGAAATGATGTGTTTCATCTATCATTTTGATGTGACATTCTCAAGAGCTACACATTCAGTGTATTTTCTGATTTCTCCGTAGCTAATAACTGAAAAATCAAGTTAGTTTCGTTGACTATAGAAGCTTATCAAGTTGTCTATGAAATATTTTCTAATTTGAAACTAAAGGTGATTTTTGTGAAAAGAATAACTGAAAAAATTAACACAATTTCAAGTATATCGTTGGGGCGGACAAGTTACAATCGCTATCAGTTTACCTCGCCATAAACTAGTTCAATTCATATTGCCCATTGCCTGCACGACCAAACGACTGGTTATCATCAAAACACTCTAATGCGGAGTCGAGGGCTTAAAACTTCTTTAGAAGCAATTTCTGTGCTTCCTGAAATTGCAACATATCCACTGGTGACCTAACCACTTTTGACGGCCAGCCACTGACGTATCGTTCGTCTTGCTAAATACTTTAGGGGGGCGACATAAGTCGAAATCCCAATGAATCGCTGAAAGTTAGAATGTACGTGGCGGTTGCCATTCAAGAAGTGTGGGCGTTCGGTCAATTTATGCGCATTTTGATTTTTTTCACTTCGCGGAATATTTCTCAAATGACGGTGTAGTGCAATATGCGCGTGGGTCTGTGTCGCTTCTTCTGTCGTTCACATGTACGCGTGGGAAGCCTGTGTGCGCGCCGTGCATGATGGGTAACGAGCCATTGCCAACCAATACAGTGCGCGCAACACGTGGGATGAAAAAAAAAGCACAAGATTTAGTTGAAAAAGCTCGAAAATAATGCAGTGCTCTTGCTTCTTTTACTCTGTGCCAGCAGAAAACGGCTAATTTACCTCCCGAAAGTGCGTCAACCGAGACTCAGGCGAGCAGTTGTCGAATGGCGACCAGATGAAGGCTGTTGAATGGTGACTCGCTGAAGTACCGCAAGGCCGGCAAATTTGAAAATTGTTTGTGAACATCCCTTCGATGCGAACAGTTTTATCCCATCAAAAAGCTACTGGATCCTCTCATCCAGCAAGTAAGTGCCTTAATAACCCTTTATCCTTCGTTTCTTCTAATTCTCTTCGTGACTTTGAGCCTACAACTATTTTTCAACAATAAAGTCTAGATTATTTTAAGTAATTTTGAATGTTTAGCAGATTTTCGGCGTTCCTAACCGGATGTAAACTTTTTCCCTTGGGTTTTTAAAAGCGAAATAATTTCAGAAATTAAGTTAAACGACTGCAGTATCACTCTGGGGGAATTGAATTACTAATTTCTAAATTTTGGTCGCTAAAATCTTCATTCAGTTATATTAAAGATATTTGTAATGTATAAATTTGACTGTCAAGTTCTGGTTCCTGTCCAGTTTTCGTTAGGTTTTCACCTGTTTGGGCCGATTCCTATACTTCCGGTCCATTTTTTTCCTTGATCATTTTGACAAATTTTACAAAGTTTGACTTCAAAGCAAAACAGCTTAAAAACGGTAGAACACATTAATTTCTTGTAGGTTTTTCTGTTTTAATAATATGAAGTCTCTTCCCTTTCAGTGTTTGTTGATTTTTTGTTGCTATGCATGAAGAAGGCCAGCTTCTTCCCCCTCACTTACTATTATTTCAACTTTATTATTCCATCTTTTTCCCATTTTAACTTTTGGCACTCTTCAGACTAAAAAGACTTTAAAAAGACTTTGAAATTAGTTTCCATTTTTAAAAGGCTACTTTTCAGCTCAAGAATGACCAGCAAACTCAAACTCAGAGTTCAGAGTTTTATGTACATAGAATCTTTACTTATGAAAAACTAGAACGCACATTGAAAAACTTGGACATTACTATGTAGTGCCTGATATGTCAAATACTATTCAGGCTCTTCAGGGGCAGATCCAGGAATCAGAGAAAGGTGGCCTGGCAAAATTCTGTGCTAGAGGAATCTCTATGACTAACCTAAGGAGGTCTGGAGATATATACTCTCAGTGAAAAAAAAAAAAGATGAGGGGGGTGCTGCCACTTGGGCCTACCCCTGAATCCACCCATGCTCTTAAGAAGAAAAGGAAGTAATGAACCCGCACTTTCTATCAAGTAAAAACTATAACCCACTTCAAACTTTTTTTCATTCTTCTCTATTGTTCTTGTTTCTTAGCCTAAATGATTTTACTTCAATTTAAGTTGAAAGGCATTTTGATTGTTTAAGAAATTATGATGTGTATCCTACAATTTGTTACTCAGTTGGAGTTATGTGACATGTAGTATAAGAAAAGCTTGCAATCTTGATTCAGTACCAATACACTTTTGTCTTAAAATGCTTTGCAATGACTGAAATATCACATATAACCAAGTTTTAAATTCTTATCAAAAGGTTAAATGTATTAAGAGGGTTGTCATTCCCACACTCTTTGATAGTGAGACAAGCTTTAAGATCAAAGTGGGAGACTGTTTGAAAAGTTTAAGTAGGCATAACAACACAAGATATAAGATTGGGCTTTGGAGTTATCATCCTAAGAATAAGGTTGAACTATAATCATTTTTCCTCATTATGTATATATCCTCATCTATTATAGTCATCCCCCAATAATAGCCCACACATAATACAATTATCATAATTCTAGTGACACTATATGACATGGTATATATCTAAATGGGTCAAACTTAAATTAAATAACTCTCAACCAATACGATATCATGAAATTGCATCCCAGTGGAGGTTGCACTTTGTTTTACCATAGTTGTGGGGTAATTTTGCTAGTTTATGAAAAAGGTATTAAGTGGTGTGTGTTAAGAAGGATATTAGGTTTTTCTTTTATTTTTTGAAAGTGTTTTGGAGGAATAAGGTTAATAATTTTATATTTACTTATCTCATAATATTATTCAAAAAAAACATGAACTTAGAGAAACCAGTCAGAAATTTTTGTCAAGAGAGATGGAGAGAAAAGTAAAAAAAGAACCAAAAGTTCAAAAAGTATACAACTAAGGATTATTAAAATATTTAACAAGGAATTAAATATTCATTTTAAATTTTTGGTCAAATAGACAAAACAAAAAAGAAAGTGAGACAAAAGGAAAAATGAATAGAACTTTAAAAAGCAGATGAGTACAGAATAATTGAAAAGGTTATAAATGAATTAACCACATAGGAATTGCATTTCAATGGAGATGAAACAATTTGCCAGCAGAGCTTGAGAATTATTGAGAGAGAAAAAAAGAAAAACAGGCAGAAAAACTAAGGTAATGGGGGAAAATAAAGTTTGAAAAGAACTATTTGAATTTATATACATCATATCAAACCTTGTAGATTCAAAGTTTGAGCCTTGGTTAGGAGAACAACAATCATGATATAACCAAATAAAGATGTTTGCCATGAATTATGAAAAAGGGAATTTTTTCCCATTAATCCATTTATCTCTTCCTTTCTATTAATTGCTTTAGAATACTCACAATACAGGAAGTCTTGTAATTTTCATTCACTTCTGTTCATTTTTACTTTCATGTAACTCACAAAGGAAATCTTTCTTTCATTTCCTTGCATGATTTGTATTCAGAGTGGAATTTCAATCCTGGAAGTCAATTGATTCTCACCACATACTGTGCATGGTGAGAGATTTGGCTAAATATAGCTTTAAGTTAATATACAGGAAGTTAATTTTCTATAATGTTTTCATTTTTTTGTTGTTTCTTTCACATTTCTTGAAGTGAAGATGAATTCATGTTCTTGTAAATTACATCTAGCTACAATTCAGATTCCATTAGCAAGATATAAATCCTATTTTATGAATCAATTCCAAGGAGTTACTAGCTTCTTGAGGCCTAGAGTCTCTGAAACATGCAGTAAATTGGGAAAGGTTAGAAATACACTTCAAAAAGTTTTGAATGGTTCATTTGACAACCATCAAGTGTAGTACATGTATCTGTGATGCACCTTTGTTGCAAACTTGCTTCTTCCATCCTTAAATACCTTCAGTCTTCAAGGAAATAAAATCAATAAGTTAAAGTTGATAAACATTAACAGAACAGGTTGTACATAAATAGGCATCTATAGACACAAGGAAGAAACTCTGTTGTATGTTTGGTTTTGGAATGATGTAAAAAATTAATAAGTTGTGAGGTAAGTACATACATAAAAAAAAGATATTCCTTTACAGTAACTCAAGATAGAAAAAATGATTGTGTGTATATTTTTAATAAAATTACAAGTCAAGATAGAAATAGCATAGAAATAGAAATAGAATTATGAATCAAGAAAGAAAAAAATGATCGTGTGTATTATTTTTAATAAAATTATGAGTTTTAGTAGGCGTATGCATGCACTGTTAAGTAATTTCTTTTTTTAGATAAGAATTAAATTATTAAATTATTCCCACTTCCCTATAGGAAAAAAGGAAACAGAGCCCATGAAATGTTCTTAATTCTGATCACCAGTTCCTTATTGTTATTATTTTTTGTAACTTATTTTCAAATGGCTTGCCACATTATTTAGACAAAATTTGTCAGTTAATTACTTAATCCTAAATTCTTTTTTTTAGAGAAGTGTTAAATTATTAAATTATTTAAAATTCCCACTTCCCTATTGGAAAGAAGGAAACAGAGACCACAAAATGTACTTTCTGTTCATCATTTCCTTATTATTATTATTTTTTGTCTACATCATTATGTAGACATATGATTTTTTAGTTAATCATTTAATCCAGTTGGAGTTTTACACCTGGTAAAAAACATCTTTCCGAAATTATTCCTTTGCTAAATTTTCCTAAATTTAGCAAAGAGTACCAATGAAACATGATGGGCTTGGCTTTAGCTTCATTTTTCTTCCAATAGCAATGTAGATTTGTTGTTATTAATTTCTCAAGTATCAAAATGCAAGCTTGCAAATAATTTTTTCTATTAACCTGTCGTGTGTCAGGCCGGGGACAAGGTTTAACCTGATATGCAGCTGCTGCAGTTGGACAAAAATGTTCTCCCACTTTGAAAATTTGTCCAGCCAGACTGAGCATTCACCAGTCAAGGCATCAAATTTACCAGACGAATGTCTAATGACTGGTGCTAATTGCAGGCTTGAAAATGGGAAGTAGATTTTGTCTAGAAAAGCAAACCGATTTTGTTTATTTTGTATAACTGTCCCTGAGTGTAGAACATAGAATTTCAATTTCTTTACAGCTATTGGTCTTGCATTATAAAAATGAACCATCTTAAAAGTTTCTTATTAAACTTTCTTTGCTTGAATTGTCCTGCCCTCTTTCCTCACATCGTACTTGTGATGTTACCTGATTCAGGTGGCATGCACATGTCTTTATTTTGACTGTCCTCTTAAAAACCCGGGATAAACAAATAAACCACTGACCACTGAGGCAGATGGAAAGGAGGGGACCAATTCCCTAATACCATGTTTTATTAGTTCTGCCACTTTCAGGGCAATCCAAACCTCTATAAACTAAAGGTATAGTGAGCATAGCAACTGTGCTATACAGTACTTCAAGCATAAATCCATGATTACAGTATGACAATCGGGTAAAGACTGATATATTCAAATAAGTGTGTAAAAAAAGAAATTATTAGGATTTCATAACTTGATAATTGAACCCTCCACTCACCTCCCCTCCCCTCCCCTACCAAAACCTGGAAGCTTCTTCAAATGGAATACAACCTCTTCAAACCCTCCCCCACCCCTTAGAAATTCCACTTTTATGTCTGGAGGTTGGGGGTTGGATTTATAGATACTATTTTTTTTTGAAGTACAAATCCTTACTACCAGAACATGTACAACGAGTGATGAATTTAGGGGGAGGATGTTGTGGCGTACACCTCCCTCTCCCACACCTTCCCCTAAGGACAGGAAAGTATCCTTCCAGACTCCTATTATGTGAACTGGCTCAGATTTCATATTTCACATTGCTGACCAACAGCCCTTTTTTTGAAGTACGTGTAGTATATAGCTCCAAAAATTGTAAACCAATTTGTGGATTGTCATTTTTGAGCATGTATGGTACATGAGTTGTTTGGATTTCAATTCTTAACTGGGAGGAGTTAAAATGTTTAAGCCTGCTTTAAGGAACCTTTGATTCTTAACCCCTGCCTTTGGAAACGTTGAATCCCTAGATGTATAGAAGTAGACCTTGAGCTTTAGAAATAGATTTTCAAAGTTTGGTTATGGAAAGAGTTATAATTCAGGTCAGTAACACATGAATTGAAATGTGTTTGATGTCAGAAATTGATAGTAGAAGTAGTGAATTCAGCACTCCTTGGCAACCACCACCCCCCCCCCCCAATAGGGTCCTAGCTTGACTGCTCCCACCCCTCCCCCCAACTCTTCCTGAACTTGAGTGTACAGTTTCTTATCTCCGTTGCTTCGTTTTCTTGTCACAGTTTTCTTCTGGGGGTCTTCCTGGTTATTTCTTTTTCCTTTTGATCACCAATACTTGTAAAATTTAATGATTAAAGCTTCTACATGGTATTCTTGGATTTTCTGATGCCTGTATGTATGCTTCGCTTTTTACAACGGCACAGGGTATCCTCGGTCCCAGTGCGAAACAGACGGTGATCGAAACGACACAAAAATCTATCTGATACACAGTGTATATTACTTTTGAAATCGCAGCGGAGCAACATCTTTCGGAGCAAGAATTGAGCCAATAAAAGCGTTCAGTGTGCGAACAGAAAGTTCATCCTGTATAGTTTTTGACCCAAAAGTACTGCTATCCGGTATACTGTGTACTTAGCCTTAAGGAAAAGTGAATTATGCTAGTATAGTTTCTCTTACACGATGTTACTTCAATGCCCTGATACATAAAGCGGTTCTGTGATGCGCTTTGAATATAGCGTTGAATATTCAAGGAGTGACATCTATGAAAAGTGACCAGGCCATTTGCGTTATGGTGTCATTTACTACCAAGACCAGAATGCTTTGAGTGGCTTCTATTGTCAGGCAAATTTTACCAAATGTCTCTTTATTCCCAGGAGAGCAGAGAAATCGGCTGAATAACTAAGCATTTTGACCGAGCATTCTGGTCTTGGTAGTAAAATGACGCCATCATGCCCAATGGTCTATTATACCTATTCTACTAGCTTTTGCTAGATAGGAAAGGGGTTAGCATCGATTCTTTTTCTGTGGTTCTTGGAGCTTCACAACTTGACCTGTTTGTCCTTTGCTTTTCATCCAAGTAATTTGTTTTCGATTTGCAATTTTAGAAACAAAATCCCTTCCATTCCTCTTAGTATCCTGTTTTCTAGACGGCAGATTGCCCTTTTCTAACTTTTCTGTGGGAAAACGTTCTGGGAAAAAAAACGTAGAAAACCAAAATTGCAACTAACTGTGAAACTGGTTTTACATTCTTAGATGTTTTCCAACAATCCTTGGTAATCTTTCTATCTAACATACCAGCTGAGCGGAAATAAATTTTCTAACCAATCACAGTCCATTGTGATTTTTCATGGCCGGCCCAATGTTCAAGCACTTTTTTCTACCTGAAAACAATCGAAAATTTAATCCAATGTATTTTGAGTCCTAGAAAAGTCCAAAACTATTAAACAGGGTAAAATTGTATCTGTAAATTATCTGAAAGCCACGCGAGAAGTGATTTTGAAAACCGAGAGTAAGGGCCGAAGGGTTTGTCCAACAATGCTTTGCGTAACTAGTTGTTCGCTCAGCTGGTAACATTTTGTAATACAGTACCGTACAGTGCGCACAGTAAAGTGGGGACAATACAGTATTTTGTCTTTGTCATGTAAGACCAATCATAAGATTTTAGAACTATTGCTTTGGTACAGTAACTACAATCAACTGCTAACAAAAACTTGTAGGACTTTTATTAATCAGATATTCTTCCAAAAGTAAGTGTAATTATAAGTTTGAAGAACTTAAGTATATTAAGGACCGAAAGCTAATGAACTACGAGAAGAGAGAACTGACCTCATTTTTTAACTCACAAACGGTGGCCGCGCGTGGTAGCTTTGCAGTTGTGTAGTTGTGTCTTAGCATTAGGAAGAGCTGGACGGCCTGGCAGCACTCTAAGAGCTTTATTTTTCCTATTGAGAAAAAAGAGCGGACTTCGTGTGAGTGGATACTGCATACTGCACCGTGTACGTGCTGTACGTCAGTGCCAGAAGTTTCCATTTATACGAAAACCGCTCTAAACACAAGTACATCAGAAGTTAGGAGGAGTCTTTCGTAGAATAGACCTTTCCCGAAGTGGATGATTACGAAACAAGGGTTTAAAGTCGAGTTTGGTCTTGATAAATAAAAGAATCAAGTTCAGTCTCGACTTGGAATCATTTTTGTGTGATCATCCAAGCGAGTTGGGGAAAGGTCTATTATTCGTGTTCAAGCCCAGCTTTGAAGTTGCAGGTAATCGTTAAAACTATGCCGGTTTTCGGGTTCAAAACTGACTTTACGAAGTAATAATTTGGCCTTTTCAAAAAATACTTCAGCATTCGTTTTGCTTATCGTATCATTTATTTTAGTCAAAATTTCTGGGAGTCGGGTTATTTTGTACAAATTTCCTCGTCTTCTCAGTGGTAGAGTGCATACCATATGTCCGTGAAAAAGTTACTAACAAAATTGTACAAATTAGTGCAAAGCTTTGTATAGAACTCTTTACTAAACATACTAATTTGTGCAAATTTGTGCAATTTCTTACGAAGTTTTTCACGGATATATGGTATGCACTCTAATGCCGTCTGTTTTGGGATGTAATTTTCTCGTCCACCCCTCCCCCTCCCCCTCCAACTTACATAATAACTGATAACAACGTCAGGTGGGAAATAAGAACGTTATGAGCTTCACGACGGGACTTTTTATCAGATAAGCCATTCAAGCTAGCGAATCTCCAGGACTTTATAAAGGACTTTTCCAAAAATACAGAAGAAACAGCCGAAAATATCAGTCCTTGTGTGAATTCTGGTAACAAAACAAGTGAATTTCTGGTAACAAAACAATTTCTGGTTTTTATTTTTTGCTCTAATCCTGATGTCGAAAACAAACGCATCGAGATTAGAATTTAGTTTTTACTACTAATATTGTTGTTTTCCAAGTGAATATAATATTATAAGATTCCCAGTTTGATAGAAAGCCACGAAAAAAAAGATTCTACTTTCCAGACATTAGTCTGTTGGTCAAACGCATTCAATAGAGGCTGCACAGAATTATTTCAAAGGAACTAGTTTTTCACTGAAAAATGTTTATTTGGGCATACCTTTTGGTAATGAAGAGAAGGACGAGAAGTTTGTTATCATAATGCTGGTGATCTTTAATGATATTTTGGATAGAATCCACAATCCATCACCAGAATCTAGAAAACTATTTTGTACCTTGCTTTGTGTGTTTGACCGATGTATGGATGAGTGGAGTATAGATCCCATCACATGAGGATCGACCTATCAGATTAGCAGGCAACGCTAAAAAAAGCAGCAGGTCAAAGTCCTTTTTAGTAAACTTGTAAACCAAATCCACTGTCGATTTTATTTCGAAGCTATAAACATCATTCAACCGATCGCTGCAAAGGATAGACCTTTCCCGAATTCGCTTGGATGATCAAGAAACAATGGTTTCAAGTTGAGGTTGGGATTAATAAACAAAAGAATCAAGTTCAGTCTTGACTTGGAACCATTGTATCGTGATCATCCAAGCGAATTCGGGAAAGGTCTCTTGGAAATAAAATGCAGTTTCTCTTGTCAGAAGACTAGCTAAATGCTTAGCACAGCCATACAAAAATTTCACACAGAAAGTATTTAAACGAAAAAAATTTCAAATATAAGAGTATTATTATCTGGTCATAGGTTTGTGAAGACGATGAATTTTTAGGGAAGGGTTTGTGGCGACCAGTGCGTGGATTTACTTGACTATCATCATCATTTTTAATCTACTTTTTTGTTATTATTTTCACGTATATCATCTCAGTTTCTCAGAGCGTTACAACCACTAATGTCAGCGGTGCTGGGTGCTTAATCATCGATGTCTAATTTTTTGCTTAAATGTACTAGTCATTTATAGAGAGGTTATTTATATACCTCGACTCATTCCCTCTCAGCACTATGCGACCATCCGTTCTCCTAGCTATGAAATTGGAGATTTCTTTAAAAAGCTTCCAAAAATCGGCCTTTTAGTTGTTCTTTGAAATAATGATAAAATAATTTATGGTGAAAGTCTGGCAAAGAGATAATTTTTGACGAATTCTCTTTTTTACAGTTGACTGCATGAAATGCTTAGTAGAACTAAAACCTTCCTCTGCATTGCTCTGCCTGCTGTAGCTGCCACAGCCATTGTGGTTGTTTTTCTGTGGCGTCGAAAGGACAAGGACATCTCTTCCACGAAAGACAACCACCACCAAATCCAACATGAGGAGACCAGCAGTGATGAAATACTGAACGAAGAAGAACAACAAGCTACCAGTAAAGAAGAAAAAGACCCAAACAAGGCTCAGCTGTCTCGAGAAGAAGACCAAGAAGATGTCTCCCTATTCTCTGAGAGACCCGAAGATAATCATGACGATGCTGAGGTCGAAACGATCCCGAACAGTGAAGAGCAGATGATAGAAGAGGACAACGATTCATATGGGAATGAATCTAATGACTTGAAGCAATTAGAAACTACTGCGGATACAAAGGGTACACGCGATCAACGTGAAAATAAAAAGAGTTCCTGGAGTACGATTGATTCCGGTGTTGAACTCACAAAACAACCATCGTTCGAACTCAAGGACTATTTGTTTGGTGAAGAGACGCTGAGCGAAGGGAGTGGAGATAGTGTAGCGTTGTCGAGCTACACGGAAACTCATTTTGACATCAGCAGCTCGGAGGCTAGCGATGCAGAAAAGATGGTCTGGGAGATCGAGTTTCCACAGATATTGTGCGGACGCCTTATCGGTCGCAAGGGCAAGAACGTGAAAGTTATATCTGACAATTCTGGAGCGAAAATCCGTTTGATTCCTCAATCTCCTGGCGAGGTATCTACTCACCGAATCATCTCGATCTCCGGCGATTGTACACAAATCAAATCAGCTCTAGACGCCATCCACGAAAAATTCCCTGCAGTACCTTTGAATCGTATAAATGCTTCAGCCTCCTCTGCACAGACATCGACGATGGTCGCTCCGATGGTTACTCCCATGGCCATTGCCACTCCTGTGCCATACGTCCAAACTGTTCTCCCAAACTTGGCCAACTTTAATGTGGTCGTTACGAGCGTGTTGGATGCGAATCATTTCTTTATTCAGCTTCATAGTGACGCCGTGCAGGCACAGCTGCAACAACTTCATCAAACCATGCTCGAGTGCTATGGCCAGGGAACTGGAATTCCTCTTGCGCTGCCTCTTCCACAGCCTATAATGGTTGGTTCTTACTGTGCAGCTCCTGCTTTTACCTACGATGGTTGGTACAGAGCACAGGTCCTCGGCCCTACTGGAAACGGAGACGAGGTTCAGGTCAAATACCTAGATTATGGAGGATACGGGAGAATCGCTGCATCGTCACTTAGACAACTGAGGTGAGCATTTCTCTATTTGTTTTTAGATTGACAGTGGAGTTAGAACCACACAAATCCAAGTTATCTAATATATTTTTGGTAGTTTATCTTAAGAGATTCTTACCTGTATTCTTAGCGACATCCATTAACCTTTCTCTTGTTTGTATCCTAAATTTTTCCCATTCTGTCAGGGCCGTAAAGGTTAATTCAACCAAATCACCTTTTCTCTCAATTGTGTAATATGGTTCTCTGATTCCACTGTGTTTACCATAGCGTGCCGTTTGCGTGAATGCCCTCTTACCGGCAGGACTTTCTCTATCATACCACAAAAATCTGATTTGATTATTCGATATTTTCTCCGGAGGTGCTTGATCCTCTATCTCTACATCTAACTCATATCATATATGCATGGTGCGTAATTCAACTTCGTTCTTAATCGCCACATTCAATTTGTGCACGTTTCATGAGATTTCCTTTGAACGTAATGTGCTCCAAGGTTCGAGTGCACTTGTTTGAAGAATCCTACAAAAGGCCATGCCTTGCAACGCTCTTCTGTCCTCTAGTTTAAAGAGAGAGAAAAAACACGACACTTTTGAGTTTAACGAACATGTTTTGGCTGGGCATCTGCGTCTTCTCAGTGTCTCAACTCTTCAGTAAGTAGTCCTCCAGTTTGTGTCCATCGAAAAGCCTCTAGGAAATCCAACCAATAGCTGAGAAACCCGAGTAGCGAGGATAACATGCCTACTTAAATGCAACCCTAAGCTAAAGGCGGCGAGCTTTGTGTAATCTCTTGAACCTCGATAAAGTAGATTTCCAGTTTCTGCATATAAGCTTACTTTAAACGATTAGGTTTTTACTAGCAGAACCTTCGGGATTTTCTAAGCAAGATTCTGAATGTGAAAGTCGAACGATACTAGGTTGTTCAGACGCAGGAAGGGCTGAAAAATGCCTGGTATCGCCAAATCTTTGAATTATCTGTCTTATAGATATACATGTTTACGAAGGATCAAAAGTGCAAACAAATTAGAAAATGACTTGTGATTTATTAAGCCGCATGCAATATTTTTTGCATTACAACTGAAAACCTGCAAAAAGAGGCAGAGAATGATGATTGGGTTGTGTTTGTTTGGGTTGAGGAAGTCGTGTTTTGGTTTTGTATTTTTTATAAATATTTAGCAAAGTTGCTTTTCGAACTTGCTCTATAGAGCTTTAAGTATGACGTCATTCCTATGAAAAAGCGACTTCCGGGTCCAAAATGAAAATCAACCCTGTGAAGATTTTTTTCCGTTATTTTCTTCATAACGACTTCATAACAGGATTTTTTGTACAGAATTCTCGCTGATTTCAGGTGAAGGATCGATTGTGAGTAACATTTTCGGCTTTATTTTAGCAGGTTTTGACGAAAACTTGGATTCGAAAGCACGTCACAACTTAAAAGCTTCATTGAATCTTGCTTGCTATCTTATGACGGGAGAGACTGTATAGCACTCAGTTGATGTAATATATTCATATAATCTTTTGTACTGCGTTGTCTTTCTGTCTGTTGTATTATGTGTTATTCATCGTATTTTTATCAATATATTCCATCAACTTCGTGCTGTTCTTTTCCATCTGGTGACCGAGGTTTTTCTTAATATCTTAAAATTTAACTATTTTCTCTATCTATTGAAATTTTAGTAATAAAATATCAAAACGTAACTTATCATATGACTCTTTCACCTACTTCTTGTATCCCCTCCCCTCCCCTCCCCCTTTAAATATAACTAAAAGCATCGTCATCGTTTAAACAAATCTTCAATTCCTCGAACCCATGCCCTCACGCCTCTCCAAGTATCAGTTACGTCATTTGGCGGAGGTGTCACGCGGAGGTGTCACAAAAGTGTCACGCGTATTTAACGTGCGCTTTGCCGTTGATATGTGATTAATAAATACTCCTCCGTAACAGCTGTGCAGATCTCTGTGATAGTTATTTCGTCATCGTTTAAGTCGTCTGCGTTCTATCTTGTCATGATATTAAAGAAATAATTGCCTCCCATTTTGTTTTTGGTTTTTTTTCACTTCCCACCTCTGGTTCTGACTGCACGTCCATGGGATGGTGAATGACTCTATTGCAACACCGATGACCTTTGATCATTTGTAGTAATTACCGACCACGTGGAAAACACTAATATTTTCTTTTTTTCTTTCTTCTTTTTCCTTCTTTCTTTCTTTTTCTTTCTGTCTGTCTTTCTTCCTTTTTCTTTTTTTCAATTTACTTTTCTTTCTTTTTTTCTTCTTTTCTTTTATCTTTTTATCTTTTCTTTATCTTTTCTTATTTTTAGTGAAATTTAACATTCAGAAATATGTAAAGTTAGTTTCAGGGTAATTTATTCAAAGTCTCGACAAGTTTTTCTATGTTGGACCAATTCATCAATATTCTCTCGTGTTTATACTTTTGATTTTTTTTAAAACTCCTTTTCTGCGACCGCTAAACAATATATGATATTGTAGTCACTCTGATGATCTGATTCCAGACCACAGTCTTTTTATAGTTCTTTCTTTCCCTTGCTTATTTAAATCTTTTCTTTTTTTCACTACCAAGCAATATTTTTATATTCTGTTGAATGACCACATTAGACATCAAGTCTAACCTCGATTTGTTCTGTGATGATTCAAGCAAAAGGTCTATGATGCATGTATTTGTATCTTATCATGCAATACAAAATTCTCCAGCGTACGATGCTCTAGAGTTTCCTTTTCTTCTCTCACAATACAGTACAATTTTTTTTCTAATCGTGTATTTACAATCTTCGATACTAAGACATATTTCAAACAAATCCGAATAGAGAATAATCTAGAATAGTGATGAAAACATAATCTGAGAGAGTGAACTAATGGTATAGTTTTTCACACTTTTCACGCGCAGAAAATAATTCTAAAAAAAATACCTCGACGTTTCTGATGAAGACAGCTACCAGTGCAGCCAAAACGTCTAGTTTTTATATTTCTACTCGTAAAAACTCTTAAACACTTCACTATGAAGTTCTGTCTACCGCACTCTAAAGCCTCAAAAGGAAAACAAACGCAATTTTGACAAAAGGAAAAAAATATGAAAGTAGTAACGCCGTAACGCCGAGAAGTTCAGCACTTGTTTGCTTTGATTATGTCGATCATAAACGCATTTTCAAGTACAGAGTTCTTTCTTATATGGGTTTTTATTCAGTGCTCGGTGAATGGTTGGCGGGTTACTTTCTCGTTTGCGTCTGAAAATCAAGCGGTTTTTTTTCCCGCGTTGTAGTTAGATGTCTAACACTGAAACGGTTGAAAGATGCAGTAGTGTTACACAATACTGTTGTACTGAGGCTTTTCATGTGACGTCACAAGGTCGAGAAATTAGTTTTATATCTGAAAAAGGAGTTTACAGTCAAATTTGTCATATAGATATAAGTAAAATTGTGAAGTTTCGTGAAGGTTATTCAGAATCCAGAGAAGAGGTGAATTTTTGAGAATGTAAGACAAATTTCGGGTTTTTGAAAAATAACCTCTCGATTGTTTACGTGCAATATCCACGAAATTTCGCAATGTTGCTAGTATCTGTATATTGATTGTAAACCCCTTTTTCAAAGAAAATGAATTTCTCGCAAGCGTAATGTTACATGAAAACCCTTAATATTGGCTGACAATTGAGCTGATTGACACGACGAACTTACGTCTTACCCCTTGTCTTTCAATAGCCCATTTCCGAGTTCTCGAAAACGATGCATGAAGGCGAGGCTTGTGGCGTGAAACGACTGACTTGTTCTGTTGTCACTCTTTTCTCTATGACTTGTTCACGGTTCACTCGTAAAAATTAACTTGTAAGCAACAGAAAAATTAAAAGGAATATCAGTGGTTTCACGCCACCAAGCGTGATTTCGCTCGTAGCCTCGCCTTCATGCACCATTTTCGAGAACTCGGCTTATTACATTTGTGTTACGTGCTACTGAAATAAGTGAATGTTCATTAATTATGCCAGGGGTTTGATTGGAGGAAAATCAAAGGAAAATGAAAAAAATTCAGCTTCTTCTCGTTCTCCCCAAGTTCTCATTAAGACTCCCCCCTCCTCTACATGCCCTACCAATCAAAATTCATTCCTTGTCTGTAGTTTTTCAACACTCCCCAAAGTAAGAAATAAAATCGTAACACCCTCTTCCTTTGTCCCTTTGTTTCGAGGCCCCCTTTTTTTTCCTCCAGCCCCTCCCCCTCCCTCAGGCATAAATAATGAACAGTCCCTAATAACTGGTTATTGCGTGTTAATTTTTATGTACAGGACTGATTTTCTAAGTTATTTACCGTTTCAAGCCGTGGAATGTTATTTAGCCAATGTGGCACCGCTGAATGGTAAGTCATATCATTTCCATATGACGAACTTTCAGTTACAAGTTATTGTCTAATAATTAAAGTCTAATAGCCAAATACACACACACGCCACAAAAACAATGGAACTAGTGTCTACTAACCTCTGTTTGATCTAGCACTGTTTCAACGTGTCCAACTCATCGGTTGAACCTCAGTCAAACACTCAGTCTAAAAACACGGCCTAACTATTTTACGGGTTAAGTAAAACCACTTTACCACGTGTTCTTGGACAAATTTTAGATTTCAGACCTCTCCCCGTGCCATATATATGTAAGTCTTTCTCTAGATTCCCCAAAATTAATGTAACCCTATCACCCTCTGCTAATACACGATGAAAGCTCAGTCCTTTTTTAATTAGCTTGCAATTGCGCACCGCTTTTTTCATTGTTCTTATTAACCTTATTTTTTAAGGCTTTTTTCCATGTGATTTTTTATTCACCTCGTATAATCTTTTTGGTACGATTACTGAATGGTATTCTTATATTACTTTCCCTTAAGCTATTGCGAAATAGCTCAAGCTTTATAGAAACCATTTAAGTGTATTCAGACCACTAATGTGTCTTACAATTGAGATTTTTCGTGTGACGTCAAGCTTGCGAGAAACTTGTTTTAATTGAAAAAGGGGTTTACTGTCAAATTTGTCATACAGATATCATTAACACTGCGAATTTTCGTGGAGATTTCACGTAAACTATCGAAGATATAATTTTTCAAAAACCTGAAATTTGTCTGCTAGCATACCTTTCTTTGTAAAAATTCTAAGGTTCAAAAATTCATCTCTGCTCTGGATTCTGAATAACCTTCACGAAACTTCACAGTTTTACTAATATCTATGTGACAAATTTGACTCCTTTTTCAGATAAAAAAATTTCTCGAGACCGTGACGTCACATGTAAAACCTCAATAGGCCACTTCCGAGTGATGCAAAAGGCGAGGCTTCGTGCAAAATTACTTTGGTGTGTGAAATGACTGACTTATTCTGTTGTTACTCTTTTCTATGACTTGTTCGCGGTTCACTCGTAAAAATAAACTTTTAAGCAACAGAAAAAGTCAAAGAAATGTCAGTCGTTTCACGCCACCAAGCTTGATTTCACTCGAAGCCTATTTGCATCATTTTTGAGAACTTGTAAGTGGCTTATTAGCAATGCCATTCAACTTGATAGCTTGTAAACTAGCAAGGTTTTCTTATAATCATT
This sequence comes from Stichodactyla mertensii, assembly GCA_011800005.2. Lineage (NCBI taxonomy): Eukaryota > Metazoa > Cnidaria > Anthozoa > Actiniaria > Stichodactylidae > Stichodactyla > Stichodactyla mertensii. The sequence goes on from JAAAQI020149456.1 coordinate 25,929, forward strand.
TCGCACAAGAGTTACTTGAAATCTTTGTTCAAATCTCTAGGTTATCAGATAAAGGAGCGGTATGTTTAAAAAGAGCGGTTAAAACAACTCACAGACGCCTTGTATAGTTAAGAATACGGAAGGGTGTTAAAGAGGTTTGCCTTTTTTATCGTGCGATTTTTGTTGAGCCGTTTGGTTTATTGAATCGGATCTGTTGATCAAAAATATATATATATATATTATATATACTGCAATTTGCAAAAACTTTGACCTTGGCAAAAAGAAATATATATCAAATATATCTAAGAAATTATGGGATAACCAAGCTGATATTTTTTTCACATACCC
>JAAAQI020149457.1:0-10324 GCA_011800005.2 Stichodactyla mertensii
ATTAGATCTACTAGTCTATTTAGTAATTAGTAGTAATTATTACTATTTGTTTCACGGTTTAAGTACGTTCACTCTACAAATGCTTCGGGTTTTGTTGTTAATTGTAAATATTCTACGCTCAATCTAGGTTAAGGCTGAGCAAAAGAGAACTCGAAACTGGAGTATTCGTGTTTCCGAATTTCCATAGTTATTGTTGCTACGTTTAAGAAGGCTAAAAATTGACTGGTTCGCTATTGTTCAAGTCGTAAAACAAAGGCGTTCAGTTTTATTTATTATTAGTCGGAATCGTGAATTCGATGGCATGAATAGCAACAAGAAATGCGCTCCCTGTGGCAGTGCAAAAAAAAAAGTACCTGTCGAGGGCCCTAGCACAGGGAGCCCGTTTAATCTGATTCTCTTAATGTAGTCAGGTACGTACTGACACATTAAAGACGTGCTCTGCTTGTGGGAAAGCGGTCAACGTGTTTACGACTGTTGATTTACCTAGTTGTTTCTTCCATAGATTCAAGAAACGGGACGGGTTCCCTGTGGTAGTAAAACAAACTCGCAAAGGCCCACTGGGAAGCACTAATGGTTTACCTGGTTAAGTTTCTTCCATAGATTCAAGATGGGCGATAACTCAACCGACCATTTTTCTTTATCAAACTTATGAGCAACAACATCAGATCTCATGAGGACCTTGAGTTGTCCAATGACCTGCGCAGTGATGGAAATGAAATTGTTTTATATTACACATGCATCCGTTTAGTGTGGCTTAAAACATGAAAGAGGCTTTCAATAATCTACAAAGCACTCAATTGATGTAATATATCCATAATATCGATTGTGGTCCACTGTCGTTCTATCTATTGTATTATGGGTGTTGTTCATTGTATTTCTATGAATATATTACATCCACTGCGTGCTCTGTTGACCTTCCCTTTCAATAAATAGGGGGGGGGGGGGCGCCAAAAATGGTGCTTTGTCTTTAAAATCCCCTCCTCCGTTGGGCAAACCCTCCCCTTCTACGTTTTGAGGCAAGTCAGAGGCAAACTCACCCTTAGGCTTCCTCTAACCCCTCCCCCAATCTTCAAAAGCAATGTTCCCCTCTCCTTTCCCCTTCCCAGCTGAGCGGAAATAAATTTTCTAACCAACCATAGTCCGTTGGGATATGGCCGGCCCTATGTTCAAGCACTTTTTTCTACCTGAAAACAATTGAAAATCTAATCCGATGTATTTTGAGGCATAGAAAAGTCCAAAAAGTGTTAAAAAGAGTGAGATTTTATCTTTGTGTTATCCAAAAACCACGCGAGAAATGATTTTGAAAGCAAAGAGTGAGGGCCGGAGGTTTTGTCCAACAATGCTTTGCGCAGCTAGTTGTTCGCTCAGCTGGTCCTGAACCTAATAAAAAGCCTTAGTACACAGAGAGCCATAGCGACACTCTTTCCCACCTCTACTGAGTGTTGCAGAAGAATCATTTCTGAACCACGCACTGCAGCAAAATAGGTGGAAATAGGGTGGATGGATAGAAGAGAATATGCGGAACAAGCGATGGAAATACTAGTTATACTATTATATCCCACACCATAGAAAATACAAATGCATGATGGGAAGGACGAGTGGAATACCGACGAATATATAACGGATTTCTTGCATTCTGATTGGCTGTGTTTTCTGTGGTGTGGGATGAAAGTTTTAATATAATTCTACTAGAGAATACGAGGCATTTCTTCCATCGTACCTGAGAACTGATGATCCTTTGTGAAGATCTTTCAATATTCGCAGGCAAACCAAAGAATGAAGGTTTGTCGTCATCTGGCAGAGAGTTGATAATTTCAACATAATCCTGTAACAAAATCGAGCACAGGTTTCCTCACTGAATGACTTTCATAAGAGTCCCTCTGGTCACCGACAAGAAACAACTCTGACTGAATCCAACTCAGAATGACACATGAATCTCCCTGGGTTTTCTAACCATTCCCCCTCTATTAACTATCTATTACCATAATCTCACTCACCCTATGATGACATGACGTGGGTAAAGAAACGTTTGGTATCACTCTCTTTAGTCGTGAACGACTTCCACCCTAAAAAGAAGAAACACTGAATCCATCTACTAATTCCTTCATTCTGGGGATTCACCTTCCTCACGCGGCGGCCATGTTAACTGAAACAATACGTTTTTGCCCGGCAAGTCTCGTATTCAAGCACTTCAGAACGAGTTTAGCCGCGCATAAACAAGGGCTTTTACTCTGATGTGAGTAGATGTGACTGCCGCTTAAGGTCATTAAGGCTCCTGGTTTGATATGGTTCGACGGAGAGTATGAACAATCCTAGTATCATAGTCGTTACGTTAGTGCGCAAACAAACAAACAAACAAAAACCGTCGAGTCCAATCTCGGTATACCATTGTTCCTCAGACCCTCAAAGTTTACTAGCTCACAATATTAGTTGTGAAGGCTGTTACGGTAAAACTAACCTGTCCCGGGAAAACAGTCTGGTCAAAGTACTGAAGAAGATACGACTCCAGCACCTTGAGATCAAAGGTATTATCGACTCGACCACCATAGATAGCATTAGCAAACAGACCATGGACGAACTTCCATCGTACTGGTCCTGATCCTATGACACACAGAAAGATAATACTTCAATACTGACGGATGGCATAATATATGAGTATATAGTAGGTGAGATCAAGAGATCATTAGCAACAAGATCATAAACAGACTTCCAGTTGGGAACACCTCTGAGAACGCGAATAGCCCTCCCGTCGATGGATACACTCGCAAAATTTGGATACCCCTCCCCTTTTGAAGTACATAAAAATGATGCCCCTCCCTTAATTGCAAGCCCCCCCCCCCCAATGAATGATAAGTCCCTGAGGAGTTACTAAATATAGATACCATCCGACATCAAACATTCCCGTCCTCAGTTTTTACCTGCATTAGTGCAAAGCCTGTCGATAATGTCAGCACCAGCACGCAGATCCCCGAAGGAAAACTCGTAGAATTTGGTCCACCCCTGAATAAAAGAACGTAACATTACACGTGAAGAAAATCCAAGAACGAGTAAAATGCGCAGTCCTGAAGACAACACCAGTCGTGCTATCGTCAATCAAAATGACGATGGCCACTGGCATAGGCCTTTTCTGTGATAGACAACCAAGGTGCATCGTGGTCTGGCCTGGGTACAAACAACTCCATATAAGGCACAATAAACAATAGATGTTTGTACCAAAGGTAGACCATAAGCAGGGTTCCCACTCTCCTGGTAAAATAAAATTCCCCGACTTTTTTATTAACCAAATCCCATTTTTCGCTGACTTCACTGAACCCAAAAAGGTTATATACGGTTCCAGAATCTCTACAAAGGACACCGCAATTAAAAAAACATTTTTTTCCCCTTTGCACTCAAAAATTCCCTGACGATTCTCTGACCTTGAAATATTTCTAGATTTCCCTGACTTTTTAAGGTCAGTAGGAACCTGATAATGCATAATGTTCTCAGAAAAGATCTATGATTCACGGACCTATGACTCACGGAAGCCAGGAATCCGAACGCGTGGATTACCTATAAGGGCAAGGCCGTGTTCTTTAGTTATAAAAGTCCTAATACCTGTGGTATGTAGTTCCTTCTTTCTTGTACGATGGCATGGAACCAAGCCAGCACGAATAGAGCCTGGGCACGAATGGAAGAGTTGCCACGGTTAACGTACTGGGGTGCCCATGAGTCGTACGTACGTTGAAGATTCTTCTTGGTACCGGGAGGTGCCTGTGAATTCACCACAAAAATGTGTTATTGGTTGGGCTGCTGAGCATAATATAGAGGTCTTTAGAGATTACAGTATCATGCGAAAATTGAATTCAATAGCATTAATTGCAAAGTTTTAAAAATTTAGGGGATAGCGAGAGACAGTGAGTAGAATGTATAAGTAGTGGTTATGACACAGCCTAAGTGGAAGGCTGCGCCAACTCTTGAGAGATTCTCAACATTTGAGATAGAATTCCTATAGCGGATTTCGTACGAGTGGGAAACGTCCCGGCAAGTAGAGGTTTTGCACGACCACGTGACGCCAACCATGTTGCATGGCAAAACAATAGCATCTCTTTCCCCTAAGGGATTGAATTCTTTCTCATGTAAAACGATTTTATTGTTTCTGCCATGCAACATGGCTGTCGTGCAAAATCTCTATACGTTACCATACTATACCAGTACTTATTAGCTGTTGTAACTAAACGTTGTGATTGGACGACCAAAGCAATGGGAAGCCATTTCAGTGTTTCAGTATTCCGTACCGTGTATGTGCTGCAAGGAATTACTCGGTGTTTCCCACTCATACGAAAACCGCTCTATCTCCGCGCGGCCTTGTTTACTCCATGTTTACTCTATTTACTCCGTATGAACCGTTAAGAACCATGCTGCTGCTGCTGCTGGTAGTATATAAAAGCTGAAAGCTGAAATAAAGTAAGAAATCCAGCGCCAATGTAGAGTTTGATGCCCAAAACCGATGAGAAGCCCATTCTAGTGTTCTTACCTCATACGTCACTTTCAGACTAGACTGCAACAGGATAGTTGGGAACTTCGGGTGACTCTCTGCAGTCAGCCATAAACGGAAATTAGCGTGGGGTTCCAGCGAGTTCATCTCCTGTCAAAAGAAAGAAAGATTTGTAAAAAATCAAAGCAAATAAAATACTACTTAAATCATTGGGTGGGACAAAACCAAACGAGGGTAAGGTAAGTTGTTCATGAATTATTTAATAACTGGCAGTAGTGTAGCTAATGAGAATGCAGTATTTTTGATAGTCGTCTAGTTCGTTTATAATGATGTCAAACAAAGAACTTGCCTTCTCTAGGGTAGGGAGCCAAACAGTGACAAGATGCAAGTTCTTCAGACATAGCCATTCGCCGTTTCTTGCACAGTCGTGTAGCAGTTGAAGTGCGATATCAGCCTGGCCTTGTCCCATGGCAACCTGTGAGACAAACGGTAAACACGTGAAACAGCACCACTGTACCACGATATGAAGTGCGACGTGCGTAATGCAGCTTCTCGATAACCTAATGGCTTATTTGTGAAGTAATCTGTCATCACGCCTGCAAGCGTTTTAGGGTTGAGAGTACGGAGTATAAAGGTCTATACACACGAAGGGTTTTGCTCCAGGGGCAGGCTCCCGGATGATTTTGCACAACTAGTACACAAGAGAGAACATGCTGCGGGAGTTTGCTGCATTGTGTGGTCATGCTCGCTGATATTTAACCAGTTTCATATCAGGGAGCGTGAGCCGGGGGCAAAATTCTTCTCCTACCACAACCTTTTTACATGAAATCTTTGGTACACACAAAGGAGAAAACGACCCTGGTGCCTGCTCCCGGAGCAAGACCCTTAGTGTGTTATAGGCCTTAAAGCACCGATAAATGGGCAGATCGTTTTCATCGGAAATTGATAAAGACGAGAAAACGTGTCATGGCGAAGGCATCCACAGAAATTAACAAATGTAACTGATGAACAATCTTTTCTTGGATTAACACCTTTTTTAACACTTTCACGACGACGGTGGTGGTGGTGGTGGTGGTGGTGGTGGGCTACTGAATTGTTATGTGGTGTACATCTTACCTGGTGATATTTATCGATGCCCACTACCTCACTTGCCAACTCTTGCAATTCCTGTGAAATTAGAAAGTCAAAAAACAACTAAAACTAAAAGGCGAGGTGTTTGGAAATTGAGGGGGAAAACGTAAACGAAAAAATGGAAGAGATGATCGCAATCGCCACCAACACCAACTACTGTACCGATTAAAACTACATCTGCTATAACATAACTATAATGATAACCGCGACGACGAAAACGAAGACTACAAAATGTACAACCACCACTAAACCATCAATTTTATCGAACCCTGAAACATCCTCTGGACTGATCTCAGTCAGGGTGCGGCTAACTCACACATCGAACTGGAATTTAGCATTTTGGGTTTTACGCAGGAGGGAAAACTGGAGAACCTGGAGAAAAACCTTTGAATCAAGGAAGAGACCCAACCGAAGAACCCTACTCACATGAAATGCCGAGTCTACAACCACAACGACAACGACGACGACGACGACGACAAGAACAACAACAAAACAAAATAAATGTAAACCTGACTACGATCAATACCTGTGATGGGTCAGCACCAGGTGAAATAACAATAAGAATGGGTTCGCCAGGAACCGTGTCTTTTACAAGCCGTTTTAGATTCACAGCAGGTGGCGATAGCTCCTTTATCCCAAGAGCCTTGGAAACGAACATTATCATTGCACTTTGCAACCTGTCTGGCCGGAGAGCTTGCACTACAAGAACCTGGAAATACGAATAACATCTTAAACACAATCACTTCAATGTAGGGGCAAATTACCCTAGATAAATAAGGGTTATTAAACGAAATGCTGGTATCTGTATGGCTCGTATCTGTGCGAGGCGTGTCGTAATTTGGCGAATCAAAGTACAAACGTCCAAGAAAATATAAAGCCCTATCACACAAACTTTTTGTGAATTAACCTCTATGAAGAGTAGGTTCCCTTGCGTTAGGTAATTGTGTGTAAGGCCCAGTTCAAACGTCGAACTTCTCATGAGCCGATCCTAATGTAAATGAGATGTTAATGAGCAGAAACAAAAGATTTGACTAATTTGCATTAGATTCGACTCGGCAAAAGTTCGACGTCTGAACTGGGCCTAAGAAACTGTTTGTCATACAAATGATAAGAATGCTACAAAATAGGGGGGGGGAGGTGTGACTAGCATTCCAAAAAGACTACGTGCACCTGTGTATTACACTCGCACATACTTTTGGACTACAAACGGACAGTATTTGTATCCGAGAAAGGCGCGCCGTATAAAAAAACCTCAGTTCTTACTTGCTGAAATACACTGATCTTCTTGGCGATCTGAGGTGGAAACTCCTGCTCACACTGCGAGCTGCGCGCAAACGATGACCACAAATCTGAATTTTCTAACTGTAGGTTGGCGTAGACACTGGGAAAGGTGTTCTGGTGAAAAATGTAAAAACAGATCATCATTATCGAGCAGTATGGACTTTTTATATATCAAAATAACAGAGTTCAAAGAAAATGATGCAGCAGTGCCATGAATGTAGAGAATATGATAATAATAGTCACCTTGAACGAACCAACAGGTCCTGCTCGTTCTGAATCAATCCACTGTGGTAGTGTTTCTCTTAGGTTCTTCATTGACTCCTGTGCGTTACAAAATTGTGTCGTAATTGAGCTTCCTGATTGGATAAGCAGTAACCTCGCGCGCTATCATTGGTTCAACGGATGTCAAGACTAGAAGTTTTCCTCAGGGTTGCGCACTCATCCAAATCCAAGACATCTGACAGGCCACGATGAGAGAACAGAGAATCAGCGTACTTTTCAAACTTCTCTCCAAATATATAATTTGTTTCTCTGTTTTATAGTTTGCATTTTTCAGTTTTGTGGCTCTCCTACCTTGAATGTGCACGTTACTTCGTCTACTCTGTGCCTTGCCGTAACGGTGCCGTTATCTTTCACAGTGTATATCACAGATTTCGTATGACTGTGAAAAGCTCGCAGCACGAACACGGTCGTGACATGGTCAAGGCATGGCAAGGCACGTCAAAATTGTAGAAAACATCACGGTCATGGCAAGGCACCGACCCGTGCCTGATGGCTGGCGAGGAGCAAGCGCTCTCCATGAGGAGGGAATGCCATTCTATCAGCTGTTAAATTGACACAGCAGCAAGCAAAATGGTTTACTCTGTCTATAAATAGGCAAGGCACGCTTACGGCACCTACTGTGCCGCGAGCTTTTCACAGTCACACAAAATCTGCTCTAAGGAATCCACTTAAAGGTGTTGTACCTGTCGTTTGAACATGTCAGACACTACCATACCACAGAAGAAATCCCATTCCTGTCAAAAAAAGATAGATCGATATAATGAGGTATTCCAAGATGTCTAGCGTTCCATTAATCTGTCAAAATCCCTAAAAAACTAACCTTGTTTTCAAACATCTCAGAGTGTGTTCCGTGAACCAAATGAAGAGCAAACATCAGACGATCAGCCTGCGTTATAAATGAATGGAAAATGAATGGAAAATGAATGGGAAATAGAATAGAACCGTTTAATTTTTCCATTCCAAATCCTATCTATTTCCCTAGTATCATAATTTATTAAAGTAGCATTAAGTTGCGACAGTTTTCCTTTTTGTTCATATTATCACTTGACTGCAGCATATTTTGGTGATTCGTACCTTGAACAGAGATCTGCACACATATTCGTAGACCAAGGACTGTAACGAACTGGTCAAGGCTTTGATACGGAACTCAGTGTTACTCGAATCCTATAGGAAAGCCAGTATGGAACACGTCAGTGTATATTGGAGTAACAAAATGCGCATAATCGTTTGACGCAAAATTGACGTCATAGCCAAAAATGTCTCAATCAGCAAGGCTTCTTTATTGATTTTTTAATCGATATTGTGGCATTGATTTTATTTTATGTACTTCCCCAGCTTGGGTACATCCATTTCTTTCTTCTGTCCTCTTAACCCCCTGTTTTTTTTTTTTTTAATTTCTGGGATTCCACCAAGATTTTCCAGTGTTTAATGGTTAATTTGGGAAGAGCCCCTCCTCCATGGAATATTTCAACTTTTTAACTGTTAATTTCTGGGGTATACCAAGATTTTCCAGTATCACAGGAGTTCCAGTTACCTTTTACCCTACACCCCCCAGATTAATATTATAGGGCACTACAATGTTAGAAGCCTGTATACATCCAATTTTTACCCCTCCACCTACGGGGTGGGGTGGGGGGGTGTGCGAGACATATGTGAAAACTTAGGGTACTTTTTGTTAAGTACAAATGGACCTTTTTAGTGTGAGCGTAATGTTTACCCATTTCAGACCACGTGTCATGCTCTTGGGAATAAGATTCTTTGAGGTTCATCCATGTTAACGTATCTTCTCAAGCGTTTCCGAGAAACAAAGAAACAATATCCAATGGATTGACACGTGATCTGCATTGGGTAAACATTACGCCTAAGTTAAGGAGGTCCATCACTCAGAGAACTTGTGAATAGGATTCACGCAGCTTCTTTAAAGGTAAAATTACTCTGATAAGTGTAGTAATATAGATATCAACTTGTGAATGTACGGCAGTGTTTCTAACCGTACTGACCTTCTTTGTTTCCAGGGATCTTTCCACGAGTCGTAAGAACGAGCTTAAGCTAAATCTATACATGTTGTTTAGTTTGGCAAGGTCACTGATGATAAAGAACATGGTGCTTCCACTCTTGGCAAGAGGTAAATAGGCATCTCGTTCCTAATAAATCCAATAAAAATATTTAGAAAATAACTACAAATAATCTCGCTTTCTGATTGGCCGAGGCACGTTCTTAATGAGAGCACACGGCACGGGCGTTTGCACCTTTGTATTTTATAAAAGAAATAAAAAAACTTACTCGTTGTGCTGTGTGCAATTATAAAGCAATTGGGCTGGGCGGAACACAAGAGAAGTGTTGAAGCACGAGGCATAGCCGAAAACACTTCTCTTGTATTCTGCCCATACCCGGGTGCTTTATAACTGCACACAGCACGCGCGTGCGTTTTCTATTTGTTTCTATTTGTTGTTCATTATATCAAGCAGCATAATCTCAAAGAGGCGATACTTATTCAGTTGTCTCACAACTCTACATTTGTGGATGAACACGATATTTCAACTGCTACTGCTGGTCTTCATCAGGCGACTGGAATGTAGACTGGATGGTATGAACTAGCCTTTATACTCATCGGTAAATCAAATGGATGGTACAGTATATAAAGGCAAGTTACCATTCAGTCTACACCATCGTCTGTTGAAGACTAGCAGTAGCAGTTGAAACGTCGTGTTCATCCACAAAGGCAGAGTCGTGAAGCAACTGAATAAGTATCGCTTATTGTTTCATCAACGCTGAATAATATCGTTCATTCAGTATAATCCTTCTAATACAGGCTTTGCATCATCACTTGACCCCCATAGCATCGGTAACTACATCCCCCATGGTAGGGAAATGGATGATTGAAAACATAAATTAAAACAAAATGAAAATTTGTAAGAAAAAATCCAGTCACCAGCATTGTATTAACTATGTTGCGTCAAGGACTAAATGCAATTTGAATGCGGTTAAGGAAACCAGAAATTGATAAGATTTTTGGGGTCCAAAATGCATAGCATCTTTGCATGCGCATGTCCTATGATTTTTGTTTGTTTTTGTTGTTGTTGTTGTTCAGGCAGGTAAGTTTTTTTTTTTTTTTTTGGCCTTATTGAAAATGTAAAAAATTCCCAGAGATATTAC
>JAAAQI020149468.1:0-10941 GCA_011800005.2 Stichodactyla mertensii
TGACCCCCATTTTTTATTTTGTTTTCTGAAACTACTTTATAATATCTATCTTTACAAGAAAAATAAAAGAAATCTGTCTAGAGGATCAAATCAAAATTACATATTTTGTGTCTGATTAGAATACGATTTCAGGTAATTTTTAGGCTGCAAGTATACACTCTTAGCTCAATAACTTTTCATGTTGCTAGTTTCTAATGCAAAAAGCAAATGCTAAGCAATTATTGTATCCTTCGCTAGACTTGTGCAAAGTGTAGGGGCATAGAATTTGCTTTTCATCAAAATATGACTTCTTGACAAATTTCCATGTTTGCGTTATTCGTGCGTTTTTACTGCAAAAAGGGTAAGCTTCCACGCACTATGGCGGCTAAGATAATTCGGTGACCCCCATTTTTTATTTGCTTGTTTTAGTTCTTATATGTTTTTATTTCATCCTGCAAAATTTTTAAAAATTCTGTCTAGAGGATCTTTTGCCCATGAATGTCCTTAAAGTGTGCATGCAAAGAAAACTTGACCTAGTCATCAGTTACCTAATTTGCACATTCAGAAAGAAAATTAATATCTTTGGAACAAAATGAGATACACGTATCAAGAAACAGAAATGCCATTCTTCTTGATTTGCAAAGCACTACTAAGGGACCAGTCATTACTTATGGGGGGGGGTGGTGCAAAAGTGGATGTGCCATGTTTGGTTTTTCCTGACCCCTTTTTTGTGATGCACAATTTGTTCTGACCCTCCCCCCCTTCCTACATATATCACCAATGTCTGATGACAATATATTTGCATAAATTTCTATAGCCCCCCTTTTTCCTTGCATAAAAATTGGTGACCCCCTCCCCATTTGCATCAGCCCACCCACCCACCCCTCTAATAAATGACTGGTCCCTTACTGAAATAAGAAAAAAAAGTCAATTTTTCATTTCATTATTATATACTTTAACAATTGGACCCAGATCCTGAATGGGCAACAAGTCGATAGTTCTATTTGATTTGTAGCCCATGAGGACAAGAGGTCTAATGGTTTTAGCATAAACAAACTAATTGGACAGTGATATAAAATAAACAAAATCTCAAAAATTTGGACAAAGGCCATTGTTTTGAATCACTAGTGGGCTGTCACCAATAGACCTGTAGTAACATAGCCAATCAGAATGCAGGATTTGTGATAGTGTACTAGTTTGTTTTCATTAAATCCATATAAACCACACCCAGGCAGGGGTCACCTTTTGGAGCACTGGGAGCTGTCTGTACTGTGTAATATTTGGGCTCAACACATTTTTTTGGATGCTAATATTTTGACAGCTCTTATGAAAACAGGTGTAATGATTAATAAGATGTATTAAGACTTGAATGTAGTTTGTTTATTCCGACCTTGGAAGCATAAAGATGCATGATATTTGTATTAACACACTTTTTCTCCTGCAGGGATGATGATGATGAATACAGTGATGATGATGATATGAGCTGGAAGGTTTATTTACTATGATATTTATAAATTATATGCATACAATGCATTTCTGATTAGGCTGCATGTGCCATCTGGCCCAAGGAAGCCCAACCTTAATATTATTCTTATTTACAAATTAAATGAGCTTGCACTCATTGACATTCCTGAAATTTTTTTTTTTTTTCAGGTGCGCAGAGCAGCTGCCAAGTGTCTGACAGCCATTGTTGGATCACGACATGAACTGTTGTCTGATTTGTACAAAACTATTGCTCCTGCCCTTATTGCAAGATTCAAAGGTATGAAAAAGTCAACATGCATTGTATCTTTTTCGGTATATTTCCACTAATTTCATATTATTTTTATTTTTGAATGATATCCAGAAAGGGAAGAGAATGTGAAGGCAGATATATTCACTGCGTATATAACTCTCCTGCGACATACACGACCAGTGGCTGGTCAGAGTGTAGACACTGATGCGATGGATGAAGATAGTGGGTATGTGACATACATGTAACACAGGTTTGAAAATATGTCTGGTCATCAGTCATTGTCTGGCCAAAATGGGAACATGTCTGATGATGTTGACTTGTCACCTTAGAGTTATTAGCTCCAAATGCATTCGTGGTAAAAATGAGGAAACAAAGTAAGACCAACTAAGAAAAATTATTGGCCAGTTGTCTTGATTCATGATTCTGAAACTCCTTGTTACTGTTGGTCACTCCCACAAGTAAAAGGAAGTCTGCTAGGAAACTGCACACCTGAGATTATGTTCACAAACAGATATTTTGTACATTTTGTTGGGATTTTATTCTATAGAATTATGAGAATCAGGATTCAAGTAATGCAAGAAACCTTTATAAAGATGGGGAGTTTAAGATGGTGTTTGGGGGACTTGGCTTGGTTATTTTTCCATGTAACATAACATGCAAATGATCAACAGTTTTGCTTCTTACAACAATGTAGGTCTTATGTATCACTGGTCTGTCAGGGGCCATTGCATTTTTTTCTTACATTTATCCCCAATACTGCACCCTCATGATTCTTGCTTCCTACATGCTTAGCAGACAATTAGTTATAATGCATGGAAATCAGAGCACCTGTGTGTTATAACAGCATTTTTTGTAACTTCATAGATCTTTCACTGATTCATGAGTATATCATTTGGCTGTTTGGTTTGTCTAGGCCATTAATGATGTTACAGGGTCAGATTGGTAGTGTTGTAAAAGCACTTCACAAGCAATTGAAAGAAAAAAGTGTCAAGACAAGACAGGTTGGTTAATCAACCAGATTTCACATTTTAGAGCAGATTTTGTAGGACTCTGACAAGGTTGCGGCACAAACTCAGTCATGATAAGATCAAGGCATGGCAAGGCACATCAAAATTCTAGAAACATCATGGTTGCAGTAAGGCATGCTTGTGGCAGGCACCAATGGGAAGCTGTTTCAGTGTTACTGCATACTGTACAGTGTACTTGCTGTAAGACATTACCATACATTTCCCACTCATTGACAACCATGCTGCAAGCTTTTCAAAGTTGTACAAAATCTGCTCTACACCAGACAGTTGCTAGTAAGAGTATCCTTAGTTGACATGTTCAGAAGTTTTAATTCATCCATCCTTTGTGTTTCAGGGATGTTTCCATGTCATGTCTGAACTAGTTGCTGTTTTACCTGGAGCTCTCTCAGACCACATCAGTGCTATAGTACCAGGAATACAATTCTCTCTTACGTAAGTTTGCTGGTTTGTACACAAGAGGTTCCTCCCATCCAGGAAATGACATTGTACTTCTTTTCTTTGTCTTAATGGACTATACATCCATTACTGGTAAAGTCATCCTTCCTAACCACTGTCCCCATCACTTTAGTAGAGTGGATTTCATATGAATGGGAAATGGTAAGGCAAATTGTTAGCCCTACCTGTAGCAGTAATGTACTATACTGTAACAGTAACTATGTGAATGGATGAATTATCTAAAAACAATGGGAAGCTGTTTCAGTGTTACCGCATACCGTACCATGTACTTGCTGTAAGTCAGTACCATATATTTCCCACTCAACGACAACCATTGTTATGGGAAGCAATTTTAGTGTTACTGCATACCATACCGTGTATGTGGTGTACAGTAAGTCAATAATGTAATTTTCAACTTGTAAGAAAACTGCTCTATTCAGCTACTTGCACTCACAAAAAAGTTTTTACGAAGATAATTATATTTTGTCCTTATTATTATTACAGGGATAAAAGCTCTACCTCCAACATGAAAATTGATACTCTAGCTTTCCTTGGTTGCATCTTGGCTCAACACCCTCCCTATGTCTTCCATCCCCATATCCCTGTCCTTGTTCCTGTAAGTATCAGATACCACTAGACAGTAGACCACTGATAGTATGACAGTACATGTAAAGTATACACTGTACATTAGCTCAACAACCTCCCCATTATCACTCATCCCTGTCCAGTCCTGTGTGTGCCATATATCTACATGATGTACTGTTTTGTGAAAATCAAGGGTAAAGTAGAGGTAGTGTGGTAGAAGAACAGTGTCAGGACTCTTATCGCATCTATTCATACTGTTTATGATGTGTTATGGGTGTGTGCGTGTGTTTTTACAGCCAGTTGTCCATGCAGTAGGAGACCCATTTTACAAGATTACATCTGAAGCATTACTGGTTACCCAACAGCTAGTAAAGGTTGTTAGGCCATTAGGTATGTAGTAATTATACATGTAACTCTTATCTTACCATCCTGTCAATATCAAGCACGTCTTCACTGGCATTTCTTCAAGTTGAGGATATTTCCAAGATTTTTTTATGTTCATGACTACATGTATGCCTTTTCATGTTTAAGATGAACTGTTGGTCACAAAATCAACACTGAAGCCAAGGAGGTAGTCCTCGTCTAAGAAGTGATTGTTAAGCTCATAATGAATGTTGAATTGGGTTATTCCTTTCTCATTTAGGTACCAATGTCAAAGAAGTAGAAAATTCTTTTGACTATCGTCCATATGTTAGAGACATCTATAGCAGTACCCTAACAAGACTCAAAGCTGCTGACATTGATCAAGAAGTGAAAGAAAGAGCCATATCCTGCATGTAAGGGACTGCCAGTTAGTTCTACTGCTTTATTTTATTTCTCTTTAATCTTCTTCCCATGTTGGGAATAAAATGCATGGCCATATTGGCTGAAACAACACGTTTCCCCTACATGGCCTTGCATTCAAACACTTCAGAACAAGATCTTTCAGGCATGAACAAAGATTTTTATTTTTGTGGGAATAAACGTGGCTGCTGTATGATTAAAGCCCATGAAATCACCAACACTCTACCAACATTCATTATTGTACTGACAATGTACTGACAATGCTTTTTGACTCATATTCTAAACTATTGCCAGTTGTTTAAGGAGGCTCATTTGAACTTGCAAAATGAAACTTTTGTCCCCCAAAAATCTCAAATTCAAACTAATATAACTCAAAAGCTGGTTGGTAAAATTTCTTTAAACTTTGCATGTGTTTTTTATTTAAGGGATCATAAGTACTAAGAAGAAAATAAAAAATTCTGTAATAGCGAACATCCTAAAATAAACTTTATTCATTTTTATGAATTCCCCATTACAGAATTTTTTCTTTTTCATTCAAATCAAAGAATGAGTCATAAAGTTGAAATAAGCCAATTTTAAAAGATTTTTACCAAACGGTTTTCGAGCTATGATTTTTTTCAATGAAAAACTTTGCTCAAATTTGAGTTGTTCTAACGTTGTCATAGCAATGTCTGACATCATATTTTCATTTTCATTCCAATCTTTACTCTACGGTCCTTGGACTTCTGGGTCAACTTACCATCATATATTAACCATATAAGGTTTTTCATTAGCATGTATGCCAGTTCTAAAACCCTTTCAAGCCTCTTAACCTGCAGGTATAATTTTAACATTTTTTATTTGGTCAATAAACTTTGAAAGACAAAGAAAATGAAATATGAAAATTTAAAATAAAATGAGAATTTTATCACAATCTTTTTTGTTGTAGTAAAAATGTAATATTTGTGGTCCAAAACATGTCTTGCTTTTTTGATTGAATATGATCAAATGAAGGAAATAGGGGAGATGAAATGGGAAGTATTACTAAACTTACTTTTTCTTGCTTGACAGGGGTCAGATTCTTCACTCGCTTGGTGATGAATTAGAGTCAGAATTACCCACATGTTTACCAATCTTCCTGGACAGATTAAGAAATGAAATCACCAGGCTTACTACAGTCAAGGCTTACACTCTTATTGCTGGGTATAATATAATGTGTTAGATTTTACTCATTCCATGTTAAATTTCATTCATCATCATCAGCATTCTATTGTTAATGCCATCACTATAGTTAATCATTACCTTTCTTTTATTATTGCTATCATTATACCTTTCCAATGTAGGTGATTGGCTTATGAAGGAAATTATTGATTTCTAGTAATTCTTTGTATGCAAGCATTCATCCATTTTCATCCATCTGTTCACTGGCATCCATCCATTGACCCCTCCCTCCCTCCCTCCCTCCCTCCATGCCTGGGTCCTGTAATTTTTAAAATGGGTGAAAAACTTTTAAAACATGCATTTTGAATTATTGTCATTTAAACAAGACTTTTATATATGCTTCATATTCCAGATCACCTCTTAAAGTCAAGCTCAGTCCAATACTGGTAGGTTTATACTACATAAACATACATTTTATTTATTTGATATTCAAAACTGCTTTCCAACTCTGTTGTACAATCTCATGTGCTTGGTTTCATTTTAGAATGATTCTATGCCAATTCTGGCCTCATTCCTGAGAAAAAATCAGCGAGCTTTGAAGTTATCAACACTGACCACTCTGAATGTACTGATAAATAATTATGGTATGTATTAAGATTACTTGGATTCATTACTCACAATGACTATAATGTTGAAGGGTGACTCTAACCTTTCAAACAAGACTGCAGTTTAGGTTACATTAGTGAGAACTAATAATTTTGGTTCATCAGTATTGTATACACAAATATACAGTGTCAATAAAAATATGTTAATAGTGTAGTATTGTGTTCCCCATCCAGGCGTATCTCTGACACCTGATAACATAGCCAGGGTATTGTCAGTGTGTTAATAGTGTAGTATTGTGTTCCCCATCCAGGAGTTTCTCTCACAGCTGATAACATAGCCAGGGTATTGTCAGTGTGTTAATAGTGTAGTATTGTGTTTCCCATCCAGGAGTATCTCTCACAGCTGATAACATAGCCAGGGTATTGTCAGTGTGTTAATAGTGTAGTATTGTGTTCCTCATCCAGGAGTATCTCTCACAGCTGATAACATAGCCAGGGTATTGTCAGTGTGTTAATAGTGTAGTATTGTGTTCCCCATCCAGGAGTATCTCTCACAGCTGATAACATAGCCAGGGTATTGGCAGAAGTTCCTCCTCTTATCAATGAAAGTGATCTTCATATCTCACAAGTAAGTGACCAAAATTAATTATCAGACCTGTTTCTATAACTGTTTGCAAACTTGTTGGGACTCTGGTACTACTTGACCATACCAAACCTCCAACACTACCCTGATCATTCCCTTCCAAAGGTCCTTTTTGCTCTCTACCCCTCCCCCCCTAACCACTGTTGGATGACCTTCAGGACATGCTGGCATTTTGGGCTGGGCATAATGAGGGGGTGGGATGGGGGAGAAGGTTTGATTATATTTAGTTGCTTGGAAATAGTGAAAATAATTTTCCAAACCTTTGTAGTTTGATGACCAACTTAGAGTGGGTTGCAAATGTCTGTGTTGAATTGTGATAAATTGTGGAAAACATGGGTGGGGTGTGCTGTTAATGTACTGTCTTTCA
The DNA here is from genome assembly GCA_011800005.2 of Stichodactyla mertensii. Taxonomy (NCBI): domain Eukaryota; kingdom Metazoa; phylum Cnidaria; class Anthozoa; order Actiniaria; family Stichodactylidae; genus Stichodactyla; species Stichodactyla mertensii. The sequence goes on from JAAAQI020149468.1 coordinate 7,301, forward strand.
CTGCTGTGGTCTCAGGCTTAATCCCCAGGGAGGTACTCCCTTAGTCCAAGTGGTAGGGGTGATCGGCACTCAGTTTTAAAAACAACCCCTAAAAGGTGTGCACAAATTAAAAGCTTTTGAAGCCATGTTGATTTGAAACCCTAAAAGGTATGACTACAAAGGATTTATTTTCTTATTGAAACTGATAACATCTTTCTAGTCTGTTCTTTAATGTTGTTCAATAAAACGAATTAATAACAATTGGTCCTAAAAGGTACAGAGTCATGTTATGTAACTAACTTTTGAGTTGGAACCCCTAAAAGGTTCACACAGGAAATATTTTCAACCCTAAAAGGACTGCCAATTACCCCTATCACTTGGACAAAGGGAGTACCCCCCCCGGGCTCGATCCCTGGACCTGCTATCACATGTGAGTAGAGTTGTTTGTTTGTTCTCTCCTGTGCTTCGAGGGTTTTTCTTCGGGTTCTCTGGTTTTCCTCCCTCCACAAAAACAACTTCTAAATTCTGATTCCATTTTTGGGCCTTCACCTTAGATTGGAACCTTGCTCTGTTGTGAAATGACCCACATTGTTTCACTACAATAAAGCTTAATAGATTTTTTTAAGGAATTACCAAACTAGTTGCTATAATGATACATTGTATTTTTTATCATTTCTACAGTTGACATTATCATTGTTAACATCAACTGCAAAAGTTCATACAGACAGCATGGCTAAGGTCAGTTCAAGGATTATTTCAATCTAATTCATTTGATTACTAATAGAAAAATTATGATGAGCAATGAACAACACAGATCAACTCCTTGAATACTGAAATAATCTACTCTGCCTGATTACATCTACATGTAAAACACAATGCCTTATTTGTGCAAGCTTGGTGTTGATTAAGTTATTAATTTATTTCTAATTGACCATTTGTTACACAGGCTAGTTCTACAACCCTTCCAGCAGTTATGGAGTTAGTCAAGTCACCTCTTTTACAAGGTGTGTGCCAGCATTATTCCAGGTGTTATCATACTGAATGGAGATACAAGTCTTGATCATAAATGTTTCATTGTTTTGCAGGAGGTGCTTTACATGCTATGTTAACACTTCTGACTGAACTGGTCAATTCTGGCATCCAAGGAATGGCATTTTCTAACTTATTTGAGGTATTAAATAGAATTTGAACTATCAGTCATGAGTCCATGGTATTTACTCTCACTATTGCATGACATGCAATGTAAAGGCTCATGTGTATACACAGAGAATAAAAGTGACACATGGGATATTCCATGGTATGCCATGAGAAAGCATTGTATAATGTACTGTTTTGTCTCACAGATGCTTGTATCACCTATCTATGCACCTCAAGGTGGCCAACCATTGCACAAGCAGGTATGTGTGCTCTTGTTATATGTAGCTGTAGTAAGCCATTTCACTGTATTAAATATTGATTGTCCTAGTGTGAAAGCCATACATTACAGATGTATGCTCAAGATTATTTTTCCAACAGGCATATTACTCCATTGCCAAGTGTGTAGCTGCCTTGACAATATCCTGCTCTAATGATGGAGAGATTGTGGTCAATAGATTTGTTAAGGATATTCAGGTATTATTAGTATTAGTGATAAATATTTATAGAGAGAAAAACTGAGACTGAATGTCTGTTTTCAAGATTGTGGCAAAGCTTTTCTCTTTGCAGACCAACCAAAACTGGTAGATTACACTTTCATTTTATTCCACTAAAAAATCTATTGGAAAAAGGCTATAGTGAACAATTTGGACTGTAAAATAGTGGTTGGTAAGCTGTCATTGGACCATTATCTTACTGACAGTTTACTGTAATCTTACCTTTACCTGACTGACCATTTAACAAGCATTTGTTATCAGAAAAAATCTCTGTTTGAAAAATTCTTTCTTGTATGCAGGAATGACCAGCCTGTAACCAGACTGTAGCATCACATCCAGACCTGAGGATTAACAAATCAGAGTGCTTGATTCACTAGGAGTCTAGACTATAATTATCGATAGATAAAATCATTTATTTTTTCCGGTCCGGAATCCTAATGAATCGTGCACACTGATTGGTTGTTAGCTAGTCTAGTTTTTTTCTCAGTATGGACTGGCTCATCTGGACTGCTCACAGTTACATGGGCTTAGAAGGGATTCCAAACCAGGAAAAAATAAAAACGTTATTAAATGGCTTAGGTTGATCTGTATTGAGGAAATATTTGCTTTTGGTCTTAAAAACGGACTGAGGCCTGTTGCCTGTGGCCTCAGTCTGTTTTCAAAACCTCGGGCAAATATTTTTTCAATACAGACCTCCCAGCTGTTTAATAACATAAATGTATTCTTACAGTCACATTACTCTACATAGCCAGATTTGTTTGGTATTTCAGAGTTCTAAGGTTCCAGATGCAGTCAGATTGTTTTCTCTTCTGTCCCTTGGTGAAATAGGAAAACATGTGTAAGTAAACCAAGCCCTTAACTATTTGATGCTTGAAAGAACAATATCAGCAACAATTACAAAAAAAGCATTGTTTTAGCATATAATGAGTCACATGTATTTGTGTTAATTATCTGATATTTTGTTCCAGTGATTTAAGCAGTCATAAAGACCTGGCATCTGCAATACTGAACTGTTTCTCCTCCCCGTCTGAAGAAATCAAATCTGCTGCTTCCTTTGCTTTTGGTCAGTTCTCATTTTATTTCTGTTTGTTTGTTTATTTGTTTGTTTTCAATTTCTTTTCTGTCTTTTCATTTTTTCATTCCTCTTTTTTTTCAACAGGAAAAATAGTGGCTGGAAACCTTACACTGTACCTACCATTCCTGTTGAAGGAGATTGAACAGTCACCCAAGAAACAATACCTTCTTCTTCACTCACTGAAAGAGGTATTACAGTCAAACTAAGAAAACTGTAAACATCTAAAATACGTCTGGAATGTTATGTATCATGTGCTGACCAATCACATGTGAGATTAATTAATTAGAAATGAATTTATTCCTGCGTGTGATTGGTCAGAACATATGATGCTTAACATTTCAGGCATGTTTTAGGTTTTCAGGGTTTTCTTAGTTTGACTGTAAAAATGTAGAGAGAGAACATTACCTTGCTTTAATAGTGTATGATTCTAGTCCTTGAAATATCTATTTTGTTCACTGGGCAAGGTTGCATTATATCATCCCCTCAACGTATCTTACTTCATGGTCATTGTTTTCTGTAAATGCATGTTTTTGCTTCTACATTTCTCTCTTTGTGGTTGATATCTCAATTTGTTTTTTTGGGTGATCACATATGGTAAGAACTTAGTTGAGGTTCTGAGGAAAGAAAAGAGTATTAATGGCAGTTATTTTATTGTTCCTCAGAGCCTCAATCCAGATCTTCTTGTGTGCAATCTTTCACCAATGTGGTCTATTGTTATGCTTTGTTTCAGGTTATTTCGTGTGAAGCGTGCACTCCAGCTGGTATCCAAGCCCTTCGACCATTTATTGAATCTATATGGTCAGTATTGTACTAGTCTGTCTTAGAGTAGTTTTTGTACGACTGTAAGACTGTGCACAAGGCAACGTTAGAGCAGATTTGGTATGACTGTGAAAAAGTCGCGGCACGAACACGGCGCGGACACGGTCAAGGCGCGGCAAGGAACTTTGGAGTTCTAG
>JAAAQI020149490.1:0-10934 GCA_011800005.2 Stichodactyla mertensii
TTGTCCCAGGGTCTTCCATTCAGACGTATTTGTGGAACTGAATTGATTTTTCTTGAATGTAATATGCACAAATTTAAATGATTAATTCAATTACTTATCAAAATATTTTTAAAAAATAGGAATGAAAAAAGACAATATGCAACAAAGTTGAAAAAAAGTCATGAAGCAAATTAAATGATCAAAAAAGTACTTGCAATAATCATAAATATGAATATGTATAAAACTTATAATAATGGGGTACTTATATAGCGCATTTCACATGCGTCTCAATGTGCTTCACAATCATTAGTCAGTGGAGGACTTTACGGACTGCATATTAAGGCGCCATAGGCAGCCCGCACAGCTTACAATCATGAGTGAATAATTAGTATTTGAGTATGTTATGCCTCCAATTGGGGTAGGCTGTTGAGACAATCCCCTACTCTTATGCGAATAGTTCAACAGGTTCTTTAATGTCCCCCATTTACAGGTTAAGGAAGGGATGGGAGACAGGGCCTATGGTTTAACGTCCTTTTCCAAGAAGACCTGAAGGTCTAACCATTTGCAGATGTAATTACAAAGGTAGCACCTTCTCCTCAGTTATTTTAAGACCCTGAGTGTTGGTCCGGCCAGGGCTTGAACCCACGACTTCCCGCACAAGAGACCGATGCTCTACCAACTGAGCTAACTGGATGGCGGTATAAAACTTATATGTTTGTCAGATGCTCTTTAGAAGTTTAAAATTGTTTGTAATTGAGATGGAAAAAAATTTATCAGAATAAAGAAAGAAAGAATTGAAAAATACCACAGGAATACCAACTTGTTTTTTAATAATCAAAATCATGACGTCACTTCCGTTGGACACCTCATCTCACGTGAGAACGAGGTTATTTTCGAAGTCCATTTTTATTACCATTTTTCTTCACTTTGTTCCTGTTTTTTTTCTGCTTCAAAATGATGCAGCCAGACGGGGACAAGAGTCTTAAAATGGAAACGAAAGATCCCAGCTCTAAGGTAGACATAGTCAAAGAAGTTGCGAGTGCTTTAGAAGACGTAGACGTTGGAAAAGACGAACCTAAAATTGTCGGTAAAGTTCCATCTAGCACAACAAGTGACACGAGTACTAAGCAAAAACAAACTACAACAAGCTCTCCTGTAACAATAACCAAAGCCTCTAGCCTAAATCAAAGCACACCGAGCTCAAGCTCAAGAGTTTTAGCAAGTCCTCCTCAAGAAAGAGTGAGATCGGATGTCATACCACCTCAAAAACCGTCAAGTTCTGCTGCAAGTGGTGTCAGTTCAGAAAACACTTCTTCAACGTGGCAGTCACCCAAAACACAGACAAGTGACGAAGGTGGGAGCATGTGGGGATGGATGTCGAGTGCTGTTACGGCTGGAATACAAACCACACAGAATATTGGGAGAAATATCGTGGAGAAAACAAAGGTAGAATCGATTCTGAGTGTATTCTATTTACGACTGTTCTAGTTATATCAACTGATCATTAATTAAAAATTTAATGCAAAAATATATTCTAATTACATTTATTTGATAATCATACTGTTTTGCTTTCTAGTGCATTCTTTTTTCATTTTATTAGAAAGGTTTTTGCCTTTCACATTTGTAATGACAAAATAGCTCAATTACTAATAAGAGCATCTTGAAGGGATAAATTGGGAACTGGGATGTCTATTTTACTTCGGGGAAAATGTGATTTAGGCCACTGGCAATGGGAAAAAACAACAAAATTAGAATGAGAAAAAGTTTTTAGAGACAAAAGTTTGGGGTTTGGACACTAGGAAGTGGGATTTGTAAAAAAACTTGTCTGGGGAATGTTAATCACATTTAAAAATAGATGATTTTTTCCCACAGTCTTCTGTAGACACTGTGATAACAACATTGGACCCAGCAATGGAAGATTATTTATGTAAGTTGTAATTTTAGTTCACATTATTTGTGTGTCTGCTTATGGCAAAAGGCAATGTGGGGAAAAGTAGATTGGTAGTAAATAAAGTGAAGGATTTTTTCATCACTTTTCCAGATAACAGGGAACAAGGTGTCAATCTCATCCTAACCACAGAACATGTTCCCACCATTGAGGCAGTCAAAGATGGCTTTCGTCAAATTTTTGAGTTGGCATTTTTCAAAGGTTTATCATCTGCGTCCAGTATTGCACCTTTACCTACAGGCTGTTCAGCTGGTTTGAAAGGAGCTCAACACAGAGTTTCACATCTTAGGAGATCCAAGAAAGTAAAAGAAGATGAGACAGTCATTGGTATTGAAGAACTTGTGGCTGAATTAATTCCTGGAAAGTGGGTATCATTTCACAATGCATTAGAACTTTCTCACATGATGAAGAATAAGTTTTTGCCCAGTGAATCTTGTATTGAAGCACTTAAGAACAAATTTAACTTGGCAAAAACAAATATTTTTATTCTCATGGAATTAATAGAATGTTTTTATGATTGTGTCATTTTACTCCCACTACCAGAATGCTTTGTCAAAATGCTTTGTTATTCAGATTTTTCTACTCTCCTGGGAATAAAAAGATAATTGCTAAAATTTGCCTAACAATAGAATTCACTCAAAGCATTCTGTTAGTGGTAATAGATTTTGCCATCATGTAATCATATTATTTGTAAGTTTTTACCAGCCACAAAAGCCATGTTTAATAAACTTCATATTACACTATTTTAGGTGGTTCAGCATGTTTTGTTTATACCTGAGTGACCCAAACCTCAAGATTGAACTTCAGACATTCTCACAAGCTCTGGAAGTCCCAAAGGATTATATCACAAAAGCAGAACAAAGCACACCTTCAAACTACAACCTGCGTTGGTCAGGACTATCTTACACTCTTGGTGAAGTCATTTTAGGAACTGGAAATTCACAAGGAGATTGGCAGACAAAAATTGGAGGTGGGCACCATAATATATTTATAATTTACACTAGGGACCAGGGAGCAAATTTGTGATTGGGGGAGGGGGGGAGGGGACTTTCCGAATAGAGTAATTACTGACACAATACATTGTAAGAAAAGAATAAAGACCTTTAATACTAAAGATCCTTCTGTATGAAAGATCTGAAATTTCATTTTCAGTTGTCATTTCTTGACACCTCATTTCCCCAGCATTGAGTACTCAAAGTTAATCAATTTAAAATTTTGGCAAAATTACTGGGGGCTATAGCTCTGCAGCTTCCTGGCTCTGCAGTCCCTGGTGTATGTAGAATATTTTATGCTTCAAAGTGTTAGTAACTTGGTATTTGTATTTTTGTTTGCTTCAGGTTGTTCAAGGAAGCAAATTCTTACAATAGCATCAAGAACTTTAGCTGGACAGTATCGAAACAAATGCAATGAAAAAATAGAATCAGTTATGGACAAAGCTGTTGTATTGTAGAGCATCATTCATATATTTAAAAAGGCATACTTTTGCAGTCATAAAGTCTTTATAAATTTTTGCCCAATTGCAATCACCCCAGTCAGGCTAAAGATCTCAAAATAAGCTGGGTTGATTGTACAGGGAATTTGGGGAGGAAAAAGCATTTACTTTTCACCTTACACTATTAAAGAGATCTGTTTTCCATAGAAGAATGATAATTTAGCTCCTTCAGCAAGGGAAGATAGATGGAGTGGAAAAAATACAAGACTTTTAACAAAAGAACACGCATGTTACAAATGAACTTGCAAACATATATATTCAAAGTGATGAAAAATAAAACTGGTATTAATATAAATAGCTAATATTATGAGTTAGGAACTGCTGTTTATTTTCTTGTTAATGTTTTGTTTTACTGCAGATTCAAAACAGTTTGAAAATAGGCTCAACAGATGTAATCTCCCCAACAGCTGTTTTTAGTGTCATCAAGATTACCCTAAAAGTGCTGAGGGGAGACTACAGATGATGCAAAGCACTGAATATCTTAAATATTTATATCTCCTAAAGTTAAGATCTATTTTGAAATATTGGTATCAAAATGTTTGGGAAAACATTGCTGACTACTCCATACCTACCTAGGAAGCAAGTAGGCAACATGCAATATCTTTTCAGAAATAAAATTGTTAAATCAGAATATCATCAAATGAAGTGTGATAAATATTATTAAAACTGACGCGTCTTTCATTAAACGTTAAAATTATCTGAATCGCATTACTTAAAGTGCGGAAAAACGCATATGCGCATGCGCAGTGCAAAACCGTGAAATCGCAATTGCAGAACATTTAAGCGACTTTTTGTCTTTAAAACATTTCCACTCTAGTTCTGTTATTTACACTCTCTGTTTCTGTGTGTGTGTTTTGTGACACCAACAAAATGTGGACTCGCCTCCCACAAGGAGAGACGCTGTTGTCTTCGTTTAAAGGGTTGCGGTGGGCACTTCAGTCTTTGGTAATGGACCTTCGGTTCATAATGGGAAGTGATGAATTGGGTAATCACTATTCTTAGTGAGACGTGTCACCCACCAATGTTACGCACAGACACGTGACCCACCTGATCCCACTCACAATTCAGTGCAAAGAATAAAGCAAAATAACAATCGCTATTGTTCAAGACACCGCGGTAAAGATGGACATGCATTCCTGTACGGTCCGTGGACAACAGCCCAGTGTTTTTACGACTGAAGGAAAGATACCTCACTAAGACGGTCAAAAAATAAGGTAAGAGTGACTAAGGTCAAGAACAATCGGCATTTCCCCTTGTCTTTGTCAGATTAATGGTTGGGCTCCCTGTGGTTAAATGGGACAAATGGAAGAGACGGTATAGAATATCATTGCTAAAACTTGCCGCATCAATTCTTTTTCGATAAAAGCATTTTTGTAAAAGGAGTGGATTTTTTCAGCATCATAAGAAATCATTTTATTAATCTTATCTTATTAAATAATAATTCATATCTTGATATGTATACCAATGTCAAAAAAGGTTGTTGCAGCCAAAGGCGATAGGCAATAGGCGATAGGTCATTCCAAAGGAGTTATAGACATGCAGTACAAGCAAACACTAGTATTTAAGACCTTTAAAATAGTTTCGCCGACTACAAACAACAGACGAAGGGCGAAAGCTCGAAACGTCAGTAAAGTTAAGTATATTTCTATTTTTTTCACGGTGTGACAAATTTCCTTTTATTGGTTATTGTACATTGTATTCTGGTGTATTCTGGACGAGGATAAGCAGCAGAAATACAGCCATTCTTGGATCTTGGAATGGTCTATCTCCTATCGCCTTTGGCTGCGATCTCTCTTTTGAAATAGGTATATATCTCATATGTCTAGAAGTGTAAAACTTCGACTAACTACGAAACTATTTTCATCTAAAACAATGTGACAAAATAAGATCATAGAATACTCTTTTCTGATAGAAACAAGTTCTTCCACTCTCTCTACGAACGGTGTACGGCAGTCGTGTTTTTTTGTCTCTACGAGTTGATTCGCTTCAATTCCCTTAAATAACTTAGATGCTGAACTATGCTTCACGTTAACCTCGATGCAGCTTCTATCTAAATCCTGAAAGTTTATCGTAAAATTTCGATAAAACCTTGCGATTTTGTAGTTGTAGTCTGGTTTATGATATACACAGTAAGCGCACTGTCCATATATGCGGTTTTTGTCTTGATTCAATGGCCGTGAGCATGAGGCACAGCCCACGTATGTCAAACGAGGCAACCATACCGTTAATTCTTCCACATCTTGGATATTTTGAATCTTCAAGACCTCGTCTGCATCAGAACGAAACATTATTGAGGAGATGAAGCCTTGGATCTTTGCGGACCCTGAAAACTTAGCTTCAAATAGATCTTTAATAAATTTAAAAACTTTAACTTCACCAGGAATGTAACTAAAGAGCGAGAGTAAAGCCTTTGCTTGCAGATTCTCCTTCGTTAATTTCGTTTTCGTTGATTTTGGAGTTGTGTGGAGCACTGTCGTTCCACTCGATGCATCGTGCTTTGCTGTGAGGTACTGCAGCTCCCATACTGTTCCTTCTGCTTTGCGCAAATCTTCAAGCCACTCAGCTTGTCTTCCCCATAAAGATACAGTGATTTCTTCATCAGGCGATTGAGCAAAAACTACAAGGGAAAAAAAAAATTAACATGTATTACACTTGGTTTTCAAAGATAAATGCGTTCTTATCTAACCATTCATTAATAAACTTACCGATTTTTATCTTAGGAAGCCTTTGATTTCCATATCGATAGGTATCGCCATTTTTCGCTTGGTTTGCCGTCATAATTTCAATCTTACGAAGCACTCCTCTGAAGTGAATCACAGTGTTGTTCTGCAGTTCCGAGATACGAGTGAACTTCACAGGCTGTCTGACTGCAGGTGCTGCGTTCCTAAAGAGGTAACCATACGCTTGTCTTGCGTGCGTCATCAACTGATCAAGCCGCTCCTGGGATACCTACTGAAGCCAATCACATGACAGAGGCTTGACTGGCTGGTGAAGATTATAAAAACCCGAGTGGAATGTAGTTTGACCGATATTTTCGTCTCTCCATGATTCGATACGGATTGCGGTGGCGACGATAATATCACCAGGAACTATTCTCTCGGTCCAACTCGACGCTTGTCGCCATAGGGTTAACTTAAAGACCGACTTACTTACATCTGCTACGATTATTGAGGACAATGGAATGTACTGCCCCTTGTTTATCCCTGACTTGATTTGAATCTCCTTGACTGGATTCACTTGAAGTACTATGACACAGATATTTACTAAATCTTTTAGTTTGTTACATTCCGCGAGAAATGCTAGTTTATCGGAGATTTTTGGCAATGCGCAACGATGATGATGAACAATTTTCGAATGGCTTGTACTCGAGCTAGGCTTCCTAGGAGCTGGGGTATCTTCTTGATCTTGTTTTGGCATTATTGAATTAGATGTTGATTGCGAACTTGATGGTGATGTGCTTAACGATTTGGACTCAGTTGACTCAACTGCTGTCACTTTATGCCTCTTTTCTGATGATAGCGATGAGTGTGGAATATTTTTATTATTTTCATTGACCCCTTCACGCGTCCTAACTTGGGTATAAACATCACCTTCTGTTAACTGATGCGTATTGTCATCGCCTTGCGCTCTCTCTCTCAACGAACCACGGCTTAAAATGCTATTCAAGAGAATTTGACTCTCGAAGTTCACCGTTTCATATTCCTGCTGTAGTCTTTCAAAACTTCCTAGTCTTTCCTGTGACAAAACGCTCTCAACATGAACGAAACTATTACAAAGAGACTGATGAGTAGCACGAGTTGAGCAGACGAACTCTTGGTCCAAGTACGAATTGATTGAGTCTTGCACGAATTTTGCGTCATATTCAAGAACGATCCCACTACATTCACTAACACCAGCCTCTATTCTGTTACAGCTATCCTCTCTGCTTCTTTGGACTTCAGCTTCTTCTTCTACATTGACAAAGGTCGGACCGTCAGATTTAAAGTAAGTCTTGTCCCACTTCGGTTCCGATTCTTCGACCAAACACAACAAAATTTTGCGTCAGTAATAGAAAAATAGCTACTTCTTACAACGCTTTAAATTCTCTTACCTCGCGCATCCAGTCTCGCTTTCTTTTCTTTCTGGTGAAGACACATTTTTGGCGGCGCAAAGACAAGAATTCTTACAGAGTTTGCGGAACGATTTTCTTCAGCGGCCATATTTGAAACGGCGATCTGTATGGTCAGCCGATGCTTTTTGCCTCAGATGCGCAATACTAAAGCTTGCGCATATTATTAATGTGAGCCTGCGATCTTGTGTACAGTAGTTCCATTTTCAATTTTTATCTGAAATTTACGTAATTTTTTATTTATTTTTAAGGTAAAGGAAATCAGTAATGAGCTCGAGAAAAGGAGACAATAAGAAGAAGGCTCAGAAGTACCAGAATGCCACAGCATTTAAGAATAATTTGCACGATTCGAGTAAAGCTACCAAGTTGATCAACAGTACACCAGTAGTAGGAGTGTGTGTACGGTGTACGGATGCCATAGAGTGGAGAAAAAGGTTTAAAAAGTATAAACCTCTCAAAGCTCCCAAGAAATGGTAAATATATACCTGTTATTAACTGAGTGCAAAAGCTGGATCATAAGTTATGCACCTATCAAAGTAGACTCCCAGCAGGAGAGGGGGCAGGCAGAAGATGGGTATTTGAAAGTGTTAGTGGCTCCCTCAGTAGTGGATCCCTCAGTCAGGCATTTGATTGGTTGGGTCCTGAGAATAGACCTTATTCGCTTGGGCGTATTTGTTTTCCCAATACAGGTCACATGTCATTCCTTTGGGACTTTTTCCTTTGTTTAATGGTAACACTTGAGAAGATACATTAATATGGATAAACCTCTGAATTGGGAAAACATTACACCCAAGCGAATAACGTCTATTGAGGCATTTGACTTCCCAAGCAAACGTGAATTACATGTTCTTTTTGCAATCGATCATTAACATTGACATTCATTTTCTCTTGGGGTGTGGGGCATTTGTTTTCATTAGATCTGTGTTTGTTTCCCTACCCTTGGGAGTTTGACAAAAATTTTTAGCTTTCAATCAAATCTCCCCCCTTGCCACACCTCCCCCCCCACTTGGGGTTTACTGCATTATGGTGCATTATGGACCAAGTATTTTTCCATTACCATGAGGCTAAACATTGATAGGTGCATTAATGAGCATGTGGCACACGACAGGCCATAAGCTTAAATAAGTGGAAGAAAAAAACTGTTTCATAACTTAGACATGTATCAGTGTTAAGCCTAAGAAGGGGGCAAGCATATTTTTTAATAATTTGTATTAAAATTCCCTACCTTAGGGAAAGAAATATGAGTCAAATTGGGTCAAATTTCCCACCTCGGCAGCCACCCATTCCAAAAATAAAAGTAAATTGGCAATAGGCCATTACCAAGACCAGAATGCTTTGTCAAAATGCTTTGTTATTCAAATTTCTCTGCTCTCCTGGGAATAAAGAGGTGATTGGTAAAATTTGTCTGACAATAGAAGCCACTCAAAGCATTCTGGTCTTGGTAGTAATGGAATGGCCTGTTATTTTATGTATTTTTATATCCCTGTATTAGTGTAATGTGTGAACAGAAAACAATCAAACAAGCTTACCATATATATTGCACTAAATGTGCTCAAGAGAGAGGAATTTGTGAAAAATGTGGGGAAGCCAAGGAAATTGTTGCACAGTAAGTAAGAAAAAGACACTGGCACGGGTCTATCAGCTGGGGTGGTAAGTAAATCTCATTTCCCATATATTTTTTTCTATATCCTGTTTTTCTCTTTACTGGATTATGTTGTATTTCTATAATGACAACATCAAAGATCATACCAAAATATTCATGCAGCTTCTTTCATAGTAAATACATGTACTTTATAATGCATTTTTATTGAATTACATCATATTCCAGACCTGAGCCATCACAGCAAGAGAAGGCAGTCCAGAATAGTCAACTAGAACAAGAATTAAAAATGCTTACAGAAAGACAAAGAAGTAAGTATTCTGACATACTCTATAATTTTCTTCTGTATTCAAAGTTTTCTGTAAATTTTAAGCTCATTTCCTTAACACTTATCTTCTTTGTCTCCAAAGGCACACAATAAAAGGCTGCAACCTTCAACTTTAGTTCAATTCAGATTAAATGCATTTATGACTTCAATTATAAAAAATTATCAACATACAACTTTCAACTTGTCAATTTTATCATTGAAGAAATATAAAGCAATGAATTTGCAAATAAAATTCTTGTAGCAAATAAAAGAAAAATGAATTCATCAACTCGACAATAATCATTTCTCATCTTAATTAGTGATTATATTGCCATATGTTGAGCTCATGTACTATTTTTTTCAATTCATCCTTTCAAGTTAAATCATCACCTTAAATACTTTCATATTTAAGAAGTCTAGTAATTATGTTGAACCTTTTTTATTTGCCAAGGAACATTTTTCCGGCACTTAGCAAAAGGGGAAGCTCCTGTTGAAGCTGGTGGTGGTGGTGGGTCAAATCAAGACTCAAATTCAGAAGAAGAGAACAGTGATGAGGAACAAGATTGAATGAAATTACAGCCTAAATTTTAAAGATGTAACTTCAATTCCATACATGAGGCAGGGATATATTTAAGCAATATGAAACAATGTGCATAACTTTGTATATGTACTGTGATAAACATGCTGGGAGGGATATACACTGTAGCATGAGAAAAGCAAGTTTAGAAACACAAGGTGTATTGTTTTTGAGTGCTCTACATCTCCCAAGGTGTTTATATCACAGTTCAGAGATAAAAGGATCATTTGAATTATTGCTTTTATAAAATATCTATCTCTATTTTAGTGTGAACAATGTCTTTGTCCTCTGATATAAACACAGTAGCCAGCCAGCAAGCACATATCTCAAATATTTTATTTAAACAATAGAAGACAGTGTTTCTCCCAAATTCCAAGTGCTCTAGTTCACCAGTAGAGTCATAGAAAACTGTCTTCTATTGCTTTTATGATGTAGCAATAGGTGACAGACAAAAACCATGCCTTTACTGGTGAAATAGAGCATAGATTTTGATGATCTCTCAGCCAATCAGAGCACACATGCTAGCTTGTAAGCGATATTATAATTAAAAAAAAAGATGTAAGAAAACTATACATAAGCTATCATAATATTTCCCTATTTTTGAAAAAATATGTTCTTTTTAAATTTTCTTGAGATCGTTTATTATTTGATTTATTTTACTTTATCCATTTTATCAAATTTTATTCAACCATGTTTCTATTTCCACTAAAGCATGGTTTTCATCACACCATATGATACCAAAAAGCATAGACTATAGCTCACAGTTTTGATAAATTTTGGGTCATTTTCATGCCTTTTGAAAAATAAGAATTATTAGTCACCCATCCAAATTTGATCATTTTGGGCCAAAAAGCATGGACTATAGCCCACGGTTTTTATGGATTTTGGGCCATTTTCATACTTTTTGAAAAATAGGAATTATT
>JAAAQI020149501.1:0-10931 GCA_011800005.2 Stichodactyla mertensii
AATCAGATATTGAATAAAATAGAAAAATATGCGTTACCTTTTAAAGTTATGGCAGATTTTCATATTTCAACCAATGACAATTAACACCTTTCTGTCCTTGCCGAAAGCTTGCCTAGTTTTTACTCGGACCCTTACTTAAACTAGTACAACAGCCCAATAAATAGTTCTAATGACCACATAATTTACACACACCAGAGAATACTCATACGGTAATATTTTGGAGAATCTTGGCTATGGGTCGGTCGAACGTACGACAGTACATTTCGACGCGAAGGTAAAACAAAGAATCTCTTAAAGCTACGGGCAGCTCCTTAGGGACAGTACACAAATTCTTTTGCGGAAAACAAATACCTATTAAGCTACATAGCAATATATTTTAATATCGTGTTGACCCGTTAGCCTCACTTTTATGATTTTGAAAACAAACGAATATCTTATTGCATGCTCAACTGTAATAACAGCTATTCTAATAAATTAAATTCTTAGAGTGATTGCACTAAAACTATAAACTCAATGGACGCACGCTGAGTGTTAAGTGGAAAAATATTTACTTTGATTCTAATAAAAACCTCAAAAAGGGCGCGCGGTTTTTATCGCGTCCGCATGGCACTCCAACGAGTTATGGATACACGCTTGTTAAACAATCTGAACGCGCATTACATTGTAGTTATGTTACAACCCATGCTCTTCACTCTTCCAACATTTGATTTCAGGCGTTGTTCGTTCTGATAAAACAGATGAATTGTAAAGAAAGAACTGTTTTAGACGCGTTATTTTATCAGTTAAAGCAAGCATATAACTGGAAGGTTTGTATTGTTCAACACCGCCATGTCATCTCCCCCTCCCCTCATGAATACCCGAATCGTATTTAATTATACATATTTGCGACACTAATTCTGCATTCTGATTCCTCGGCTACTAATACAGATGTATGTGTCATAATTCACCAATATAGAAAACAAGTTAGAACAAAAAGAGTTGGTCTTACGTTTGGTCTCTGCCATTATAATGAAACAATGAAAACAATGATAACGATAAAGAATTCTTTCATTCTTTTCGCGTTTTTAGCATCGTCTAGAAGCTGCTGATCTACTGATATCCATTGGTGAGTATGTGAGATTTCTTTCTTTCTTTCCTTCCTTCCTTCCTTCCTTCCTTCCTTCCTTCCTTCCTTCCTTCCTTCCTTCCTTCCTTCCTTCCTTCCTTCCTTCCCTCTCTTTCCTTCTTTCCTTCTTTCTCTCTTTCCTTCTTTCTTTCTCTTCTTTTCTTCTTTTTTCTCCTGTTCCTTTTCGTTCCATCCCTTCGTTCCCTCCGTCTCGCCAGTTCTTAATCACCCCTTTCGTTTGTAGGACCACGTGATTTGTTTAACGTCGTAACACCTGAAGAAGTATTTAATGTCCTGGAGCCGTTATTATGGGATCATGCCAACAGGGTAAGTTAATCCTATTTTTCTGCTTTTCTACACTTTTTAACATCACATCAGGAGTGGTTATCGTATAAGTAGGAAACGTACGGTACTGACTTACAGTACTTACTAGGTACGGTATGCAGTAACACTGAAATGACTTCCCATAAGAATGGTTATCGTATGAGTGGGAAACGTACGGTACTGACTTACAGTACTTACAAGGTACGGTATGCAGTAACACTGAAATGAGTGGGAAACGTATAGTAAACCTAAATGTTAAATTCAGTAATCTAAGGCCATTTTCGTTTTTATTACTTTTAGGAATTACGTTACAAAATAGCAGAGACAATCACCTCTCTTGGTCTGAGACACGCAGCTTATATTCTTGTTCTAAGGTAAGTAATTTAAACATTGATCCAAGAGCAAGCCTAATCATGATGCTGCGTCAGCAAGAGGAGATCGTATAGTGTGAGTAAAGTGACTGGCAGCTATTGAAAAACATATATAAAATGTTAACAGTAACTCAGTGGTTATTATGCGCCCGCATGCTTGCGGGCTCGGAAACTCGATTCAATAGTAGGCAGGTATTTCTTTGTATTTGACTTCAGTCTTCTTTTTTATCCTACAGCAGGCTAGAGGATCCAGCTGAAGATGTCAGAGCAAAAGCTGTAATTTCAATGGTAAGTCATTCGAGGCATGCGCAAGATCACTTTGATATGAATGTACCTCAAGCAAAGATTCTTATTCCGCAAAAGTAGAATATAACTTCATACCTGAAAAGGTGCTTTATGGCAAATCAACATTATTGTCTTTCTGTTTTCTGTATCTCTTCACGCGTAGTTCACATGCGCTTGGAACTTTTTTTTTTTTTTGCCATTCTATGGTCGAGAGAGTACGGGACATAGAATGCGAATACTAGATTCGCTTTTAAATAAAGCAAAAACTCTAAATTGCGGATATTTTCTAAGATTTCTTTAGCACGCGGAAGGAGCGAGCGTCAGATGACTTCAATGACATTCCGTCTTATTTATTTTTTAACCACATCTTTTATATTTCTCGCAAGCTGATTGGCTGAGAACCACGTTCGATTTGAAGCTAAACTTCTTGTGACATCCGTCACAAAATGTGAGCACAGTCACGCTTTTGTAAAAATTATTGATTAAATTACTATACATTGTGTTAAAAAATACCTCATCGACATCTATGGCCTGCACTGGAATCGAACATGAAGATGACGTCAGAAATTATTCATATTAAATGGGAACTAGTGTACTAGTACTAGTGTAAATCAACTGTTTCAAACAAGGTTGACGAGGCGAACAGCGAACGGCGAATGGTGATCGGTGATTAGCGATTGCACGACCGAAAGGAACTGTGGAGCAATAAGAATTTCTTTAAATTCATTTCTTAAATACCTAAACAATGCCTGCACCATTCAGTGAAGATCTTCAGCGGGCATTGTTTAGGTATTTAGAAATGAATATGGAGAAAATCCTAT
The DNA here is from genome assembly GCA_011800005.2 of Stichodactyla mertensii. Lineage (NCBI taxonomy): Eukaryota > Metazoa > Cnidaria > Anthozoa > Actiniaria > Stichodactylidae > Stichodactyla > Stichodactyla mertensii. The sequence continues at coordinate 2,907 of JAAAQI020149501.1, forward strand.
TGCTCCACAGTTCCTTTTGGTCGTTCAATCACCAATCACCGATCACCATTCGCCGTTCGTCCCGCCAACCATTTTTGAAATTAATAGCTGTATGTTTTGAAGTCAATTAGTAAAGCGAAATTTTGAACGTATTTATTCCATTTTTAAGGCAACCTTAGGCATGAAAGGTAGCAAGGAAATGAAAGCGTTGTTGGACCTTCTGGAACTAGACTCCAGTGTATATGTCCGAATACAGGTATGATATTTAGAACAGATTTTATATGACTGTGAAAAAGTTGCAGCACGAACACGGCACGGACACGGTCAAGGCACGGCAAGGAACTTCAAAATTCTAGAAAACATCACGGTCGCGGCAAGGCACGCTTACGACACTGACCGTGCCGCGATTTTTTCACAGTCAGACGAAATGTCCTTTATTATAGAACCTTTTCTAATTCAGATGTTGGACTTCCTTGGGAGGTTGCAAGATAATGGTGTTATACATTTGGCTAACAAGCAAACAAACAAAAAACTCAAAAAGAATTGTAGTAAAATTGGTAACAAGAAGAACGGTAATCCCAATATCCACGGAAAAGTAGCATCAAAAAGGTTGGTAATAGAGCTGTTAAGTTGTGACGTATTTCCGGGTCCAATTTTTTCAGAAAATGCACTAAAATAAAACCAAAACGTTTAATCCACAATTCCTCCTCCATCTGTAATAAACAGACCTATGTACATCAATTCCTACTATGAAGAACAAAGCAAGAAAAATCTTCAAAGAACTGCTTTCCTTTTTGGATCCGGAAGTCGTTTTTCGTTCGAATTACGTCACACTTAACAGCTCTATAGGCAATGTGCAAACAAAGCTCACAAAGCATCATGGGAATCCGAGTACAAAGGAATTGAAGCAAAAAAATCAGAAGATATTTGAGCTAATTTTTATTCCAATATCTTCTATAAAGATTTTGTCTTTTTCTTGTAGATTATTTAAGAATCAACTGTTTGTTGATTTTTATTGGATGCAAAATAGCACGAGTACTCGGTTTCCCATCATGCTTTGTACTAGAAAACCCAGCTCGTGCACATTGCTTATTCTTGAGATTGTAAAACAAAACCGTTTTACTTTGGTCTTCCATTCGAAGGATGTTTATGTAAGGAAAATTTGAAAGTTTGAGGAAAAAAGTTTAAATCCTTAAGGAATTACAAGCATTTCAAGTTGTGAGAAAACATGAAACGAGGCAACCAAGGCCTGATCTCTCAAATCCACGCAAAGTTATCTAATTTTGATCCACAATATCTTTTTGAATTTTGCTGCTATGCGGCTCAAACTTTTTAGATTTACTGATTTTTAAGAGTTCTTTTAAATGATATGTTTTTGGTGATGAAGAATCTTATTTAGCAACATTAGAAATCTGCTATTTCAGTTGAAAAAGGTCCATAAGGCATAATCAACATCGACGTTTAGCGGGTTAAGTCTGCACGTTAACGACAAATAATTCAAAATCAAGCGTCACCACCACATTCTACGTGTGTAAAAGTATGCAATATCACGTGATCATTTCGACCGATCCAAAGAAATCGCGATATCGGTGGGATTTTTTTTGTTTGTTTGTTTGTTTTCCGGGTTGCTAACGCTTCAGGAAATACTCCAGTTTCGAGTTGTCTGTTGCTCTGTGTTAACCTCGTTTTTGTGTAGAATATTCGCGTGTTTCAGTGAAGGTCCGGGGAATTTCAAAGTGTTTGTATTGTAGTTGTGCATTCTTTACTTTATCGTTGACATTTGTGAATATTTTAACACTGAAATGAGGCTAACACTGAGCAACAGAGAATTCGAAACTGGAGTGTTCGGTAGTAATCTTTGCATGATGTTATAGGATTAACCAAGCTATTTTCAAACAGGTTGTACGTGCCTTTAGTCTCCTTAAATGGAACGATCCCAGAATACTTCGCAGCCTGCGGGAAAGAGAGCGAGGAGACAGCATATTAGCAAGGTGATGTATGCAAATGACATTGTTTCGTCATTACGGACCCTATACTAGAAGGGATTTCATGTTATTTGGAAAAGCTCCCAATACCGACGTAATGTGACCGTGCCGTGACCGTGACTATGTGATGACCGTGCCGTGTCTGCATTATGACCGTGCAGTGTCGTTGCTCATACACATGCAAGGTATTCTATTGAGGCTGTAAGGTTGTTCCAAAGGATTATTCAAATTTGTACCTCACGTCTTCAATTGAATGCCTTGTGCTTGACCAGTATGAAATGTACTCTGTTCTTGTGATTTAATAGTAATGTCTCGCAATGATTAGCTCGACGAATGCGGCCAATCCCAACCGTGTGAACAGTGAGAATAGTGAAAGCTAACGGGAGTTTATGTTTTTATTTTCGCAGTGAGGCAAGGAAAGCTATAGCAAGTCTGACAAATGTGAGTAAAGATTTCATGGATTAAACAACTACTTGCCAATACCAATACCAATGCCAATCTCTCTCTCCTCGTCTGCGGGTAACGGGAGAGGTCGCGTTCTGCGGGCGGCAGCCACAGCCCTGCCCCAAGCTGCACGGTCCTCTCCGCTCCGCGTAATTCGCCCAGTGTAAGAGTCACTCCAGTCAGGGTGTAAGATCTTTTGCGACGTACTTAGGATAAAGCATTTTCTTGAGCCAATGCCAATGATAATGATACTTTACTTGTACCGTACTTTGCTCCCGCAAGCTGACAAAGCTTTGACAACATGAAATGCACCTATGGAGGGATTTGACTTGTCGATACGTATTCAGCTCTCACTAAATACTATCTTGCCAATCTGTCAGAATACCGTAACTCTGTCTTCAATATTTGGCATTGTTTACGGTTTTCTAACAGTTTACCAATAGACCCCATGCACTTGACGCTAATAAAGTTTAGAAACCGAAAGAGCATAACTTAAACTGTAATTAATGTCAGAAATTGAAACATTCGCATTACTTTTTTTGAAAGATTTCCAATGTAGTTTTCACTGAGTCAGAATGCGCAGTACATCGTAGTTATTTCATGATAACGATTTGTATTTTATTTTTATTTCTTTTAGCAAGAAGCAAAGTAGAAGAGAAGAAAATTAGTAACAACAATAAGATTGTTTTTACAAGTACGAATGTTCTATTTAAATTTTATAATTGATAGAATTGAGAAATAAAAGCTGGTGGCACTTTTTCCCCCTTTTTCTTCTTTTCTTACTTTTAGTTGTTAGGAAATGTCAGGTCTTAGTGAGAAAATATTGTTTTCGGTTTCCTTATTACTGTGTAACATAGTTCATACAACCTTGAAAAGTCCTTGCATTCGATTTTTCCTTGAAAAGCCTTTTGTTATTGGGAAAAGTCCTTAAGAAAATGGAAATAGTCCTTGGATTTTATGGATTTGACAAATTTCAGAATTATTTTAACAAAGCTTTAAGGTAGTTCCGGCCCCTTGCCACTGCGCATCCTACTCGCGCATCCGGGCGCGCGCACTTTTATTAAGGAATATTGGTTTTAACGTGGGGAGTCTGGGTACTAGTGTTCCAACGATTGTAAAGCGTAGAAACTCTAGTTTTAGCGGGGGAAAAAATAATAATAAGATTTTATCGACCAAACTGTCGAAAAAGATCTATAAAAAACTATTGTGCACTTATTCTCAATTTTCTAAATTTAAAGAATTTTTATCAATCTAAAAGGCCAGCGAGAATATCGCTAAAACCGGGTTGTATTTGGGGTTCGTTTTCGAAGACTTTTCTCTTTTGTTGTTCTGTCTCTTGAAATAATACGGTAACCCCCTGTTTTTTTTTTCCTTTTATTTAAGGCTTTATTTACTATTCTTGCGATACAGAAAATAAAAATACTTTCTATTGACGAGATCATCGTCAATTTCCCACATTTTACAACCCTGTACACATTCAACTGCGTAGAATTTTGCTTCTAGAATTTACTTTCAACCATATTTACACTCACTTGAAATATTTTTATTAAACAAAATGCTAGAATAACCTTTCAGCTATTACTGGGAACAGTGTTTTGCTTTTGGTCGCTGAAACCGTTTACAATCTGTAGACTATTATTGAATACAGCCTATTTGAGCAAATCACCGCCAATCATCAAAAATACCTACTTTTACGACATCGCATAGTTCTATAACCAATACGGTGACCTCCTCTTTTTTTTCTCGGTTTTTGACTTGCCTAACAATGATCTTTAAATGACAGAATTTTTAAGAAAATTAATTAACGAAATCCAAGGGTCCTGCACTACCTTAAGTAATTTAGTTTTTTTTTTTTCCGCGTCAGTTTTCATCCATAAATCCAATGGCCCTGATAACTCCATTTTCATTTTGCAAAAGTAATGCGGGGTGCCCCAAGCATGTGCTTTGGTTTTCTTTGTCTCTCGTGAATTAGCGGTCAAGTAATCGATCTTTACAGCTCAAAACAAGTCCTCAAGGATTGCTGACATGTAATGGTAACAAGATTGAACAGAAACACCGCTTAAGATGGAAACAATCTGTTTTGTTGTCATTGAAAATTTAATATTTGCCCTTGAAAAGTCCTTAATTCTTTGTCGACAAAGTTGTACGAACCATGTGCAACATCGTAGCTGCCACTCTGTAGACTTGGTTACTTTTGTTGCACCACCAAAAATGACAGTCATATTCTAAAAGCGCTGCTTTCTTACGTTTTGGCTTATTTGCATCAAATTTGAGGGGCACTTTGTATGAACACGAGAGTTTTCATGTGCAGTGAAGGATAACAAGCTATTGTATTCATGAAAAGTGCCCCTCAAGTAGGGAATAAGAAACCAGTGAAGAGACAGTTTTCTAATTCTAATATAACTGCAGGACGTATGCTATTTTATCCGTGAAAAGTGCCCCTCAAATTTACGAAACGTTTTATGGGTCGTAAGAAAGCAGTGTATACAGCAAAGTCACTTAACGTTGTCTCTGAAAAAAGCTTAAACCCTAAAGCTTTGAGAACGAAATCTTGATTATTTTTACCGTGACATAACATACGTATGCACATAAGTAATTATGAGTTTAAGTTAGATGCTAGATTCATATCAAAAATATATACAGTTTATGAAGGTTCTTAGAATTCTAGACATTTTTCGTTACAGAGGTTTTCCTTTTTTGATTCCGCAGAGCAAAGCAGTTATGAATTTATTTTGCTGCTGCTGTTTGTAGGTTAATGGGAGGATCTATAAAAATTCAAAACAGTTGGTCCTCTGAGAAAAAAAAAAAACATTTTGTTCTATAAATGCATGCCTTAGCCTTGTGTAAAGAGGACATTTGACAAGGAAGCGTTTTTCATCTTCTATAGCATCTGTGCAATGAAAACCACTTCCTTTCCTCTACTTTTTTATATCCTGAGTATCTGCCCTTTTCAATTTCAAGATCGTGATTACTTATTCTTAAGAGCTCTTCTATGTTCAAATTGTTTTACTTTAGTCAAGTATCCCTCTAATGAATAATTGATTTTAAAGAGGCGATACGTTCTTAACTTATTCTTTTGGCCAGGGGTGGCATTTTGATCATTAAAGACCTCCCCGAGCCAATTCTGTTTTTCTGTTTTAAGAAATTACCTTTGATAAACTCACAAAATATTAACAGTAACCAATAAAAGGAAATCTGTAAAACCGTATCTGTAAAAGATACTTAACTGTACTGACGTTTTACTCTGACTATGTTTATTAATGTTAGGATGAATCAAACTCGTTCTGTGGTGTTTGAATGCGAGGCCACGCTGGCAAACGTATTGTTTCTACCGCGCGTGACTAAAGTCCATTCGAATAGAGCTACAAAAATGGCACAGCTTCCAGAAGCAAATTTAAGTCGAACGTCAACGTTAATAAGTTTAGTACAGTTAATGGTATTTTGTCATACAAAGAAAATTCATCCTACCGTAATATGAAAATTTTGAAATCACTAGAAAATCCTGCGGTCTGATTTTATTTTGTATTTAGTATTTATTAATTTTTTAATCAATTAATTGTTCATGCTATTTAAAAAATAATAATGGAACATTCTAAATTGTTGATTATTTGAATTTTATTTCAAATAAGTAAATATTCTAACAGACATGGCTTTTTCGTCTATCAAACCTTTTCCCTAGATAGCAACGGAAACTTTGAACTAAAGCATTGGGAATTCGGGGGTAAACTTTTGAGAAAAATTATCTTTACGTGCACAGAGGTTTTTAAAGATAATCCTTAATTTTGCCAAACTATTAGTTTTCATCACGTCCCAAAACCATTTAAATATTTAATTGCATATTATATCCCTCAACAATCCCTACTGCTTTCCCAAGGAAAGTCAAGATTGTATTTTGAAGGAGAGAGAAAAAAAAAAAAAAAAAAAAAAAAAAAAAGAGAGAGAGAGAGAGAAAGAAAGAAAAAAGGAAACATAAAAAAAGAAATCGAGACAATGAAAAGTTTTTCTTTTCTTTTCTTTTCTTTTCTTTTCTTTTCTTTTCTTTTCTTTTCTTTTATTATTATTATTTTTTTAATCCATTCAAAATCCAGTCTAGAATTTTATTTTTATTTTTTTAAATAAAGTCCGTTCGTTACAGCAAACGGCAGGTGATAGTGAATAGTCAACGTCTAATTCAATGAAGACCCCTGACGTTGAGCTCCCTTTATACATAAAATATCATCACTCGCGCAATATATATATATATATATAAAGAAAAGCCAAAATCTTCAGTCAATGCACGAAGCCACAAACCTTGTAAAGCAAGAATTCAAGCTAAGTCCTTCAAGGTACGTACTTGGTAGTTTAGTTTATATCTCAAAATTGCTAACTTATTTCTATAGCCTAAGAATTTTCATTGTCATGAAGTCTTCAGATTTGCTCGAAATGATGCAAGACGATTAACTGAACACATAAATTTTGGAAGTGAAAAAAGGCTTAAATCGTACAAATAGATTTGAGCACAGCGTAAAAATATACTTGACTTTACTGAGCTTTCGGCGTTAGTCCGAGTGAAAGAGGCGTGCAAGGCGTACAAGTTAAACATGTAAGAAATCACCTTTGATAGATAAACTTACTAAATATTAACAGTAAACCAATAAAAGGAAATCTGTAAAACCGTATCTGTAAAAGATACTTAACCTAACCCGTTTCGTATTAATAGATCTTTGCCTTTCTGACTCAGGAGATTTTGCTGTTGGAGTTTCTCATTTCTAGATATAATAATGAAATAAGTTTACAATTCGTTGGAGTAGAAACTAAATTGAGCCAAAATTTTAATCATCTCAGTTTTGCTGCTACGCACAAAGGGAGCCTTATCTAATTCAGCGCGACAAGCGGAATTGGTTACACATTTTCCGACCCCAAGCAGCATTTTACAAAATTTTATATGGACACCGATAGGGTGATCTTTAGAAACCTCTGCACCCCAAACTTCTCTGCCATACAGTAAGATAGGTTTAACTAATACATAAAAAAGCTTCATGATGAGGCAGGAATCAAAGTTAAATACGTGGCCCATGTCACGCTTTAATTTGAATAGGGCTTTCGGTGCTGTCTTTTTGAGTTCTTGTTTTGCAATTGTAAAATTTACTTAATTTTCAAATGCTAGCCCCCAACCCCATGCCAACTTTTAAAGATGTACGCGCTCCCTGCAATAAAAAACTCACTGCATGCTTGCAAATTCTACAACTTGGCCATATATTCCTTAATTCGTAGATAGCCTTCAGCGAAGTTTGTTGGTAAACAATAGATAAATGAAAGCTTTTAGACTTTTTTTCAGGGACGATGTTAATTGAATTCTAGCTTCCCTAGATTAACTCATCAAAACATAGGCCTTCTGTCCTCAATTCAGTTTTCGTGCTACAGCTTGAACATCCCCTAGTTAATAATTATAGTTGAGATATGATTACGTCGCTTTCAAAAGCAAAGCCTTAAGAGTGACTGTCTGTAACCATCAAGCAAAATTCAAAATCATCGGCAAACTTTAAAAAATCGATTTCGCCCATACTTTCAAGTTAGATAGGGTAATGTATCCTAAGAATCACTGTATATTTGGTTTGATCAGATAACGCTTTATAAT
>JAAAQI020149512.1:0-10931 GCA_011800005.2 Stichodactyla mertensii
TAAACCAGGCGTTCAAAGCATGCCGGCGCGCATAATAACCGCTGAATTACTATAATAACCTTCAAAATTATGCAGAAAAAGATTGGTTTTTAGAACTGAGATTCAGTGTAATAAAATGATTCTTGTTGAGACACTCAGCCTGTAGTTTGAACGTCAAGGGTACACCTTTTCCTGATCTTTTTTTTTATGCGCGGGATTTTGTTTTTTGGCGAAAACTCATAAAATTACTTACTATGAAAGGCCAGCAGAGGACAGCGGACGGTTTTACCAAGAACTAAAAAGAATAGTCCTTTCCCAAGATATAGCTGAGTGAGTCCAGTACTAGCCAAAGCCTCGATTTCATTACCGTAGCAGCAGTTTCTTCTTGGTGTTGTTGTGTAAATTATACTATATTTAATCAGGAACTCTTCTTTACTTTATTTTTTACTAATCATCCCAAAGTCCATTGTATCAGATTAGTACATAGCTTAGTACACGATACTGAAATCAGGGCTTAGGCTAGTACTGGACTAACTCAACTGACATCTTGGGAAACGGCTATTGTACAAAACTCCCCCAGCTTCACCCTCAAGTATATATATATATATATATATGTACCTTTTTTAAAACCTTCATCCCAGCCCAAAGTTCGCCTCAGTTTTAAAGTATCGTACAGTTTATTTTTTAATCGACACTGCTAATCAGTAGTGCTCTCCACTTCGCCTTCCGCCATTCCACCACCAGATCATTCATTTATTGTTGCGGCGCCTGGTGAATTACACTCAAACATTTCTTCTTGCGTGGGCTCAGCAAGCACTGAACACTCCGCGTCAAGATTTGCCACGTGACAGCATACATAAATGTACTAGTAAGTACCTGATTTATGCACACGTTTTGTCATCACTCGCACTTCAGTCATGCGCACTAAGACAACTGAGTTCTCAAAAATGATGCGTGAAGGCGAGGCTTCGTGCGAAATCACGCTTGGTGGCGTGAAACGACTGACATTTGACTTTTTCTGTAGCTCAAAAGTTTTTAAGGGTGAACCACGAACAAGTCACAGAGAAAAGAGTCACAACAGAACAAATCAGTCGTTTCACGCCACAAAGTGTGATTTCGCACGAAGCCTCGCCTTCATGCATCATTTTCGAGAGTTCGGAAGTGGGGTATTGTACTTTCGATCTCTCCGCTGTTGCCACTGGAGGATACTTATGTGTCAGAGTACTTTTATACATAAATTTTTAGTTCTTTCGAAACTTTTCCACGGCAAATGTCATCTTTATTGACAAGACCTTCAAGGTCCAAAGAGGAATGAAATTGATGTTCATTTTCTGTGTTGATGTTTGTCTATGTTGAAGAACTTCAAAACAAACCGCGTTCACTTACATTAACTTAGAAACAGAATTCATACACAATAAAAATGTTTCAAACAAGTAACGTTCCCTTTATACATCCCTTTAGAATGTTATTGATTCCTTGGAATTGGATTGTAGTGGGTTTTGCAGTACTTTTATCAATCAAAGTTAAGCATTTCAATCATTTACACTTGTAGACTTTGTACTTCAATTGTGTTTAGTAAATTCTTTTAAATGTAATTGTTTTCTCCTAATTGACGTTAAAGTTGTTAAGTCAATATTTGCTCATTTTTTAAAGATTTTCGTCTTTGTTTCGCTCTAAAACTCGGAAAAACACCGTGGGAACGTTTCCTGCGTCTTTTCCCACGAATTTCTGCATTTTTTGCTAAACGAAAGGCTTTTAAACTTCAATTTTTGAGTTTGCATCGTACTGCGCCACAAACTCATTTGCATTCCTTAGCAATCACAAGCCCTTCAAACCCTACGAGTGTTTTCCCAACTTGTTTTGTCAACAGATACTTCCGCTCTAATCATCATTTACATCTTAGACTTCTTATTATGGCTATACTTTGCAATGTGCTTTTCATTAGCGATGATCAGTTATTATACTAAAGTATTTGCCGAAATTTATCCTTCAAAACCGCTTCAAAAACTGCCCAAATCTAATCTCTAGAATTTGAGTTTAACTCAAAAATTCTTTATTTTTTCCACTGAAAAACACGATCCATGCTATAAACACGAAGCTCTCTCAAAAGTATTTTATAAGTTTCCGAATGCGCATTTTTTTATCTTAGACGTGGTGCATTATATAAACTAAGTTTCAGATATCCGTTCAAAACAATATACAAGTTCTTACTTTGAACCCTAAATTTTGGCATAGCGCCATCGTGTTTTGGAAAACGTCTCAGTAAGGATTTGTATTCCTGCTAAAAGTATAAATAAGACATTTTTCTTGCCATTTTTAGTCGCGTTTTTTCTGTTTTTCACCATAAAGTTCTTAAAATGTTGCTCACGAGTTCCTACCGATTTTAAAAAATTTCCCAAACTTCGAAAGCTTGATAACTCCAGTAAACACTTGCTTGTAGACTGTTCGCTTCCTAGCCATAACAAGGTTGCGCGTGCAGCTAAACTCTCTCAAGAGCCGAATTTTAAAGTAAAGCAAAACAAGGAAACAAAGGCTTGTTGAACCCTGTGTTCTTGAAGAAAGTATTGCTTATTGGTTCACTAAAAGTTGTTAAAAACAACCTGTAATGCTAATAATGTTGTTTTATTTCGTAACAAAGACTTTCGCTCACTGCGCAATGCAAAACTACTTGTTTTTGAAGTTCTTAGACAATAGTTCTTAGACATAGATAAAAGATAGCTCATGGCAAATTTCAACAAATTCTTCCTAGTGTTTCTAATATTGTTTTTTCTTCCAAAACAAGGTTGGACTTAAGAGAAAAGATTTGCCAATTTTGGCACAATCGATAACCTTTGAAAACCGCAAGATGGACTCCAATCTGAGGTAAGAATGCCATTAACTTCTTATAAGCATTTACTAGGATAATAAAGCGTTGTAAACAATAATTTCCTCTGTGGTAGACGATTCATTTAGTTTGACGTTGTTGCTTGTCAAGCCGTGCCTGGACTCCAAGCCTTGGACCTCTAACCAGCACACTTCATCATAGTGCGCTAGCACTCGAAGCATATCGAGCTTTATAACTTGTTTGCTGTTACATCTAAATTGATTTATTTATTCCACGCTTACACACAAACTGTTGACCCACTTTTTCTTGGTGACTTTGCTAAAGTTTAAAGTCTCGCTCCAGATTGTATCATTTCGATTTTGTAGCCATATCGATGGTTTCCGCAGTAGAAGGCGACGGAACTTAAAACTCAACCTTCTCAGCATGTCTTTACAATCCGACGAGTAAAAAAAGCTTCAAATTGCAAAATCCTTTATTGTCTTTGCATGCAGTTCCTCAAAAGATCCAAATCTCTAAGAGGTTTATAAGGTTTCAAAGGCGATTACAGCTGAGCCTAGTTGGGTAGCTGTCATTTTGGCTGAAGTCTGGTTGTGCCAGGCGAAAACCCAAGGTCGATAGTTCACAATTAATCTGTAATCCTGCGAGTTCTGCGAATCAATCGATTCAATTTTGTTATTTTTATTTAGTACTTGTATCTCTTAATGAAAGCTCCAAGTGCTTTCTTTCTCGAAGATCTTGATTTGGAAAACGTGGACAGTGAAATAAACAGTGCGCTTCTGGTTTGCGCGCGCTTCCGTCGTGCGTCATGACTCACCCATGGCTCGGCCCCATGCAAGATTGTCTCTAAATTCAAACTTTCTAGGTACATTCGTAAAGGGATTAGAAATTTGTCACTGTAAATGACAGGGCTTATCTATTTTATCCCTAGATTCTGGCAACGCAAATGTTGAGAATTAAATTTCAGTATCAAGGAGTTAGGCGAAACTCACGAGAGAAGACGGGAATATCAGTTGCGCGTTATGTAATCGAGTTTTCAAAGGTTTTATTAGTATTTCGAGTGTTTGTGGTTGTAGAGCTTTACTTTGTAAATGTAATCGAGTTCGTAGTGAATATTCTTCCTCAAATAGATCGAAGGTAAATGAAGAACATTTTACCTATCTTTTTGTACAAATATTTGCGGTACAAGTGACAGTTCGTCTTGACCTTTAAAATGGTGAATTAGTTCATAGAAAATTGTGGAAAATTGTCTTGAGTTTTAAAACTAACAAAAATCACAATCATTTCATAAGAGAATCGTATCTAGGTATAGTTAGGTGATGAACTAAAACTTGAGAAAAATAAATAATTACTATGCATTTTTTACCTTTAACGAAATGGCATGTTACTAAGTTGTATGTGATGTGTAACTTAATAATTTTTCGACGATATTTGGGCTGATTATTTATAAAGTTATTGCCACATCGTCCATTGAACAGAAGCCATTAACACTTGTTTTTCATAGTTCCAGTCGCTTTTTTTTACCCACAAAAAAGGGGTTGGCCGACCCCGTTACCCCCCAGAGCCAAAACAACTCGCGATAGCTGACATTGTTCAATAGCTTATCAAATAACGTGGAGTTCATTGACTGATTTTTAAGATCAAGTACTTGGGATGGAGAATTTAGTGTCAATTCGCAATAAAATGTATACTTTTCAATGTTTTTTTCTTTTAGTTTCTTTTTCTTTTCTCAAAAAGGAAAGGAGAGCAGCCGCTTGTCTTATCAAGTCGTATGAAGCTACTATTTGTTTTAGCTCTCAATTTCATTGTCCCAGAAAATCTCGTTTTCAGTTTCAGTTCTTTCTCCTTTTTCTTCCCATTTTTCACTCTGTCTTCTTTTCATTTTCTTTTCTCTTTTCCTTTTTTCATCGTTATTTACTCGTTAAAACCAGTCTTTCGTGTCCCGTTCATTTCCCGCGCTTATCTTTCCGTTACTGACGTGTTTTCCGCTTCCCTTCCATTCACATCCCTCCCGTTCACTTCCCGTTTAGTTCATCACGTCTTGTTTGATCTCCTCACCAACCAAAATCAAACCACTTCAGATTTCGTCTCCTCAAGTTCTTTTCTCTTACGCTTTTCCTTTGAGAGACAAGGAAGTTTTGCTTGAGTCATCTCTTTAAGTTATTTGGGCTAGGACGAAAATATGCGAATCAGTTTGTTACCATTCCTAAAGTCATTGGATATCATCTTTCAATCTAGCTCAGCACTGAAAAGTTGACGGATGTTTTTGATATCGACCTAGTTTTGTTTTTAATCATCGGTTTCGTTGTGGGAAGTGTATAGGAAGCTAAACGTACGAGCAAATTAGGAATTTCCTCCGGCTGTCATATCATCTTCATTAGCATATCGCGTAGGAGCACAGTATTTAATCAACACAATCCTGTTCGAAGCAAAAACCGATGTCAAACATCCTTTTCCGAGATGCAACTGGCAGATTGAAAAGGTTATCAATCTATGAATAACGAAGGTATCTTTAAAAGTTGCCCCAATCGTTGCACTGCACTCATTCACTGGGGAAGAGGATTCTTGACCTCTGAGAACGATTGTCTATTCTTTTGGCTTACTCACTGTATACACACCTACGAAATCTTTACGTGCATCCTAATCATAGCCAGGCGCGAAGGGTTTGAAGTGGAGGGCGTGGCGAACCTCTCCGGCCACAGGATCCACTCTACGAGCCAGCCAAACCCGCACTGACCTCGCGATTAAAAATCCTAAATCCAAAATACGTGAGGGCAAAGGAATTCAACAACGCCTGTTAAAAGGCTGTTAGATATCATTAAGCGCAACGCATTCGCCGATAAATCTTCGTATGACTTATTTGTCATAATGTATTATCTGTAAAGCGCGCATGACCTTGCTTGTCAGTTTTCTCCAACGCTGTCATTCAGGAATCATTTGAGGCTCAGCTGATTGGTTTCGGTGAACTTATTTTTAGAAAGCGCACCTCTACATCAACGCTGTTACAAAGTCCAACCTTACCAACAGATTGTTTTAGATGAATCATGCGATTTTGAAGCCCTTTGCACGGACTTTTTTATTTCAATAGATGAGTATCTTATTGACTTTGAAAAGTTCTTTTTAAATTGAAGCTGATTGACTTAATACCACCTCTAAACGTGCCTTGGCCTGTGGGTCTATGGCGGTAATCAAAAGAATTAGCACACAAATATCATGAAAACTTATACACAATTCAATCTTTGTAATTTTTTTTCCGGGTACGTTTAGTTTGTTCTCTGCAACATCAATTTGATGCAAATAAAGATCTGCAATGATGCCTGGAGTTGGATGTGGTAACTTTAAGTAATTCATTTTCGGTTGAGAATGAAGCTAGTTCGGTCAGTGATAAGATCGCAAGATTTTCATCCTTCAATCAGCGAATCGGCAATGCTGACGTTAAGTTATGTAAATCCATAGCTCCATTATCTGTACGATAAGGACCGGTCACGCCCCCGGGATCTCTATTATGCCCAATATCTAACATTACAGAAAAGTGTTCCAATCTCATTCAAATACTCCAAGCCCATTTTCTGTTGTAAATTGGTCCCTTTAAAAGGGTGCTTATGATCAAGTTGTTTCCTTTCAAAATCTACGATCTTTAAATGGGACAACAAAGATGATGTTCTGTGATGCGGAATGTGTCACAGAAGTCCTTACTTCTTTTGTTTGAGTTGTTTTTCTTCGCACAACCTTCAATGTTACATCAATAAGCTGGACAATTCGTGGTACTATCATGTGTTTGGTGGAGGGTTGGCAGCGAGGTGTTTGAGAATCGTATCTATATCGAGTATTACAGAATTTATTCGTCTGATAAAAGACCAGATCTGCAAAATTGTTCGCACTGACTGGCAGCCATATGTTGGAGTCGTTTATGTCGGCTGTTCTATCTACCATGTGTTGCGAGAATGGACGCGCTCAGCCTAAAAAAACCAGCAAATATCTGTAATACTTAACCACTGTAGTGCACTAACATATCAGACTATCGAAAAGTGAACGATATTCGAATGCTGTTGCATATCTCGAACACCGCCTGCGATTGCGCTTGACATGAATCCCCACTAAATGCAATTAAGCTTTTCCTACGGGTCTTTGACCGCGCAAATCATTCTAGCATGTCTCGCTGTGACACTTGAGGGAGCTATCACCCTCGTTGAAATGGTGTTGACAACGGTTTTTGTCCAATTGCTAATTTCAGTAAAAGGTCTATGAAATTATACCTCCGTCATGTAATGGACCCCTCTCTGCGTGTGTGGCCCTTGAGATAGGGGGTACGTTGTGATTGGCGCAAAATTCGCTACGTAATGATGTAACTTGATCCTTTGAATTTACCTACTATTGTCAAACGCGTGACTCAGAATAGTACGCCAGATATCCATCATAAGGCGACTCGGCAACTCCAAGTCATTTAGTCAGACACAGTGCTGTGGTTAGGGGTGGAATGTCAGCTTCAGAAATGGCGATGTACCCTTACCAGACAAATACTCCAAGCGCTAGTAACAGCATGATTTCTCCAGTCTACGCGAATCAGAGCTACGCGGAGTTCTACCGTCCTAATTCGTCTCCCTATACATCCGTTCACTTTCCAGTCTATGGACATGCTGGCCAGTATGAACCGAGACATAGCCCAGATAGATTTTATGGGCCTCCTATTCCACGATCTCAACACCCCACAAGACAAGACATGGTTAAACCTCCGTACAGCTATATTGCTCTTATTGCTATGGCTATCCAAAGTGCGCCGGAAAAGAGAGTCACACTCAGTGGGATTTATCAGTTTATTATGGACCGATTCCCATATTACAGGAACAATAAACAAGGCTGGCAGAACTCAATTAGACATAATCTTTCTCTTAACGAGTGCTTTGTGAAAGTTCCCCGCGATGACAAAAAACCGGGCAAAGGTAGTTACTGGATGCTGGACCCTGACAGTTTGAATATGTTCGAAAATGGCAGCTATCTGAGGAGACGAAAACGCTTCAGAAAGAAGGATGTAGTGAAGAGTGAAGAGGGGGAAAATTCTGATAGCAAGGACGAGAAAAGTGAGGAAAAATCCTCTGGCGAAGCGAACGATAATACAAGCAATGTCAACCCGCATAAATCGACTTCCGTTAAAAAGAATGGAACTCGAGAGCAGCTCTCAAACGATCCACAAACAAAGCGCGAAAGCTCCTCAAGCCGCGAGAACAGTCCATCGCCCGACAGAGAAATGGTGGTGGTAAATATCCCGCAAGGAAAGCAAGGCTCTCCGCAGACTGTGGTCAAAAGAGAACCGTACATGATGGATGATGATGAGCATCGCTCGACACCTCCATCTTTTCCTACCGCACCGCCACGTCAATGCTATGAAGATCAGAACACGTACGGCTATAATGGATATTGCACTTACTCTCAAAGCCAACCAACCTACACGCCATCGGCGTACGCGTGTGGATCGTCTTCGTACTCGAGCGGCAGTCCACCAAACGCTGCAGAAAGACCTGCCTTGAATCAGTTTGTCAGCGACTCGCATGCGGAACCTAGTGTTCAGACACGCTATTCTCCACACCTAAGTCACTACAACCAGGCAAATGCTCACGCAGGCATAGAAGAACCGCTCCACCGCCAGCAGCATGCACCATACACGAACTACGAGTCTACAAGAAGCACTTGGTACAATAGCCATCATCAGTACGGCTCGAGTCCAGCCATTGCTACCGAAGTCCCTCCAGCTGTACCGTCCCCCAGCCAAACACACCAAACGGCTGCCAGCCACCCATCTTTTCCGAATGTTAGAGAGATGTTTGAATCCCAGAGACTTATTGTGTCTAATGGATCTGTTACTGGATGTGGTATTCAGCCTTCACAAGGTCAGTTTGGGGCTGGAAGTGTCGCTTATAATAGTACTAGCAACTCGGGAACTCTTTATTGACCTCGAGTAGGATTTTGAAGCGAACTATTCACTCTTCGATATACATTTAATCTGGTACATCTACACTCTTTATGACTCTGGACTTGTTTTCAGGTAGTTGTAAGTGTTTATTTCTCGTAGTCAGGTGTTACATAGATGATTTTCAAAGTACTAATTTCTTCATAAAGGGTTCAATCGACAAAATTAATTGATTGTCTTCTCGAGTGAAGATAAGCGATCCTTTCTCGGCTGTTACGTTAGGTTGGTATAATTCCTTGATCATTTAGCTTAAGATTATTCATTTTTTTACCTTTCTTATCCAAGTAGAGAAGTTTTCTTTAATTTAGCAAGCAAAAACATTTTATCCAAAGGCATATACTCGAAAGACCACGGTTATTCTTGGGTCGTATCCCGCTTACAAACACAGCACGTTAGCTCGTATATACTGTCAGTTCTTAACCACAACAAGCAAACCCTCTATCTACAAGATAAATAAAATGCCCACATGTTCAGTTTGGATCATCTATTTAGAATACCGGTGTAATATTAAATACCATATATATCACGTTCAGAAATATTTAGTCAACTCGATTCATATATCAAACCCTCCTAATCTTATTATACCCCAATAGCGCGTCTTTGTAAATTATCCTAACTGTATGTAAACGTAAGATCCTGTCAATGTTATATATTATCGATTAGCATATTTTCTTTACACCATTTCATTGTTGTAAATTGTTTACAGTCGTTGGATAATTTTTCTACTGTACATTTGATTGCACGCTGTATGTTTAGAAGATAAACTAGTAATGTATCGAAATATACTCTGGAACTGTTTGTGTGTGATTTCCTTTTGTGCTGCGTAGAACTGGGCAGAAAGCTGTTGGTACAAGTCGGTCAATAAAGCTTAAAAGAGTATCAACTATTCGTTGCACTCATCGATTCTTTGTACCACTGTTTGTCCAAGGTTTTAGACTTCTGTTCTTTGGGATTACACCATCACTCGACCCATCATACAGAAGATCTTCCACCAGCGATGCTTTTGAATATTTTCTGAGCTTCATGAATTGAAACCTTGTCATTTTTTAATCTAGTTTTTAGAAATCCGTCGTTAGGAGCTGTCGATACATTTCTTTGTCTTTGGAATTTTGTTCTTTGGTGGGTAGTGAGTCGGGCTTTTGTGCCTGTAAAGACTTGAGCATTAAAAAAGATTACTCCATTGGCATCATCATTTGTTTCGGCTGATGAGATTTGTAATTGGTAATCCGCCCGCAATCACTGCCTATTGCTTCACAGGAAACAGGAAAAGGCAAATCCATTGCTGAGTTTCATCGTGATTGAGTGTAAAATTCATCAATGGGCCATGATAGGAGTGCCTTTAGTTTCGGCAGCCGGTGTGGTCGCACTGTAACGACACGCGTGCTCAATCACCGCGGTTAAGATAAGAGGGAGAAAACCTTCATCACTTGGATCAAAACGGAATAATACTTCTTAAGAACCATGAAAGAAGGACCGCAGCTAGGCAAGCAGCTAATACTAAAAACCACACCGCACAGAAACACACTTTTTGTTAGCCAAAGATAGACAGTACTAGAAGATTTGGTTCCAAAAAGGCCCGCTATCTGATCTTACGGCTTCATTCTCTTACTATCGTATCTAAAGTGATAATGAAACTATATCATCTGTGCCACAGTTTAATCTAATAATGCAAGCATATTTCTTCGTGGAGATCCAAGATATCAAACCCTGTAGACAGCCTTAACATACCAACAATTTATAAAGATTTTGTACGCAGAATAGATTACTTTGTATGAGATGTTTTCAACCTAGTTTTGGTCATGGATAAAACTGGTGTACAATTTCAAACAATTTTGGAATAATCGCGCCCAAATTTTTTCGTACATGATTTTTTCGTACACGATCGAGTAAATCCAAATCGAGAAAGATTTACCGTGTGAAATTTCGCAAGATCTTGAAACATTTGAGTTTGTTTGTTTTGAATGATTATTTCGTTATTATAAACGGAATTATTTGATAGTGTATTGAGGTATTCGATAAATGAGTTTTGACAAACGACAAATATAGGATGCAAATGTAGAAATGTTTTTTACCCCGTCTTAACTCGGAGATGGTTTGAAGAAGTTAGTTAAATGATGCCAAAAGCGCTAAAAAAACAAGTCGTTTTACAGTTTAGTCCTCTGCTAG
>JAAAQI020149534.1:0-10928 GCA_011800005.2 Stichodactyla mertensii
TTTTAGAGATAAAAAATGCGTGTTTTCAATAAAGATTTTGACAACAAGCAAAGAGTTCTTACGACAATAAGGATAGTGTGCCGGTTTCACTTGATGAATCATTACACACTTGTAACACAACAACTCGTTTACGTCTGAAGTTTTGACTTCGGCTTGGAGTGCATTTAAAAAAGGTCAATGCGCTGAATGTATAAATTGTAAATATCTAACGTAGGAATGTGAATAAAACAATATTGTGTTGTTGTAACACATATTAAACGTAAAATCAAGTCTGTATAGTTAGGTTAAGAGCACTGTTTTGAAATAAAAATCATTGATCGTTATCAAAGCTTTGTAGTCGAGATTTTGGATTGGGGACTGGGGAGAGTGAGTGAATTGAGCTGCCATCTTGGTTTCAAATCGAAACTCTGGCATCAAATGCTTTCTTCTTGTCCTTATTTGCTAAAAATCAAAGACCAAATTCAAGTGAAAAAGCAATTGATATTTTATATGTAACAGCGTTATATGTTAGATAGCTAATTTTATGCGTGGGCGAAATGGCGTGGGCGAAACGGTCTGTGGGCGAAATAACTGTAATTCAAGCTATTTGATTCATAACCCTTGAGGGCAAGAGGTCTTATTGTTTTTCCTAAAGAAGCATTAACTAGTTGGACAGGAAAAGAGAGGAATCAAAACCTCAAAACTTTGGTGAAAACCTCTCCATAACGCAAGGCAAATGCCATTGTTTTGATTTCCCTTTTTGCAACTAGTGGGCTATCACTAAAACTAATAGACTTAATGCAGTCAATTAAAATGCAGGATTTATTGTAGATTGCTATTTTGTACTAATCAATGATAAACAAATTGTTCTACCCATCACTGATGGATATATACTAGTTATACAATGGTCTTGAGTGGTATACCGTGGAATATCCCACAAGTCACTTGTATGTTCTAATATACACACAAGCCTTTAGGTGAGTGCGCATACAAAGAAAATACAAGTGACAAGTGAGATATTCCATGGTGTGCCACAAGAAAGTACATGTATTGTATAACTATTTTATCCCACACCATAGAAAATACAAATGCATGATGAGAAGAAAGAGTGGAATACCAACGAATATGCAACGACTTTCCTGCATTCTGATTGGCTGTATTTTCTATAGTGTGGGATAAAAGAGTATATTGATTTTTAATCTTTAGCTTACAATCTTCACAGTGATGTAAATTAATTACCTGGTCAATGAGGCAGTTAGCAACAACAGGATTATCGATAACCAGCTCATCCAGCACTGTGGTATAAGAGCATCGTGGCTTCTGTGGAGCATAATATTTATAAAGATTTTAAAGAAATTTATCATCTAATCTTGGTTGTTCCATTAAAGTTTCAGAATGTTAAATCCACAAACTAAATCTACTTACGTTTTGTGACACATCATGTACATGGTCTTGGAACCTACTAATGATAATCTGAGGGATATTGTTCTTAGGGCACACCTGGAGCATGATCTTGCGCAACAACTGCTCATCATGGCTGTCATTGCAACAAAAGGCCCATGCTAACCCCTTAAGACATGATTCCACTGATAAAGCCCACTTCTGGTTCTGTAATGTCAGGTGTGCACCTGTTGAGGCAAGTTGTTTTCCATTCATCAATACTCATACTGGCTACCACGGCAACAAGAAATTAAAGAATCCCCTTTATTACAGTGTGTTTCACATAACTTTTGACAAGTGGGTTCCAAAGTTCTTTTAGGAATACTGAAGTCACACTTTGGAATTTTACAACAAACCTTATTGGTGAACCCAAGCTTACTTCCTGCACAAGTTTGGTAATTCACTAAACTCAACTTCAAGGTTTATACTGAGTGAACTGCTTCAAAGCAGGGCAGTGCTTTACCTAAGGATGGCTTCAAAGAAAAAAACAAGTACAATTTGCAAAAAAAGACTGGATATCCAACAAATCAATGAATTAATGTGGAAAGTAGGTTCAAAGTTTGCCAACAAAGTTTGTTGTGAACTTCCAAAGTACAACCTCAATTTTGGAACTTCCCAATGAAGTTTGGAACTCACCTATCAAAATTTATGTACATAAACTGTAATAGGATAAATAAAGGTGAAGTTTTGATACACTTGTGTCTAACCTATTGGGCCAACAGGTAGGCGATGGAACCTTCTCTCTGACTGTTTCACTTTCTGCAATAATTCTGGAACCCAAGCACCAAATATACGCAGCCTGTCACTTTTGCTACTCTGGAGATTGCGAAGGTTGCGCTGGATTGCTTCCACTGTTCTGCCAGAGTCAGCCACTTCATTCCTAAAAGAGCAAAAAATGACAGTAACTTTAAGTATATATTTTGTACTAATTTACAGTAAATAAATAAATAAATAAATAAAATTTCTAACTTATTCACTGCTGTGGAAATCCAATTGAGTGCATACCATGTCTGTGAAACAATTATTATTTATTTAGAGTATAATACTCCAGTTTTGAGTTCTCTGATGCTCTGTGTTAGCCTCATTTTTGTGTAGAATATTCATGTCTTTAATTGAAAGTCCGTGGAATTTCAAAGTGTTTGTATTGTTGAAGGTGTGTATTCTTTACTTTATCATTGGTATTTCCAAATTTAGCGTTGGCAACTAAAAGTTTAGGGTTAGTTGCCAGATTGTGACCATGCTAGGTTTTGGTCTTAAATGAAGGTTAAAGAAGTAAATAATGCCCAAAAAAATCATTCTGGAAGGTAAAATATGTGATAAATACTGTACTGTATTCCCCGAAAGTGAAAAGACATAATGTAATTGACATTTTACTATCGCCATTTTCAGCAGTTTAATGTTAGTAGGAAAATACTATGGGCACAGTGCCATGGAAAAAGGTACAAGCTTTCTCTATCACAATCTATCGTAATGTACATGTATACCATGTTTCAGAAACTTAATCTGATGAGGGTCTTTGGCAACTAGATTTTATCCTCTGGTGACCCAAAAAATCTGTCTAAGTGCCACTTGGCACCTGGATCAAAAAGTTAATTTTGGACCCTTGTATGGCATGCACTCTAAGATCTATACTCTATTTCACCAGCACTCTCCTTTACTGATGGCATTATGGCTGATGACAGCATATGCTCCATACCTCAATCCATAAGATCTTTCTCTTTCTCTACTTATTGCTCTTTCTAACTGTTCTCTGTGGTGGGTGGTTGTTGATAGCTGGTTCTGACAGGCATGGAGCTCCTCTCTCTTGGACTGCAGTACTGCTTGTCTTTGATTTCTTTCAGTTTCTAAATCCCTCATGGCTCTATGGAATAAAGTAAATACATAGATTAATTAATTTAACAATTAGACGTGTAGCTCATGATAATTGTTGTATTAGTATAAACAAACTAGTCGGACAATGAAAATAAACAAACCTTGAGAATCTGTTCAAAAACTCAGGATAATGAAAGGGCTCAAGCAAACATGTTGGCTATCACTAATATACCTATAGTAATGTAGCCAATCAGAATTTGTGATAGTCCACTGGATTGTTTATACCAAATTGTGAAAACATTCTCTTATTCATCATGGAAATTTTTTTTTTTTGTAGTAAGGGACTTGTCATTTAACTACATGTACTGTAGCAGGGGATTTAAAATAAGGAGATGGTCATCATTTTTATGCACTTCAAAAGGGGCATTTTGGGCACACATTTTGGGGGTACTTGTTGAGTGTAGGGCCTGTTTAGTTATTACATCTTGCACGGGGGGGGCGGGGGAGGGGGACAAAAAATCTCCGTAGTGAAAAAGACCACCTCCCCCCGCTAATAAACAATAAGTCCATAAATTATTTTGGTGTTGTGTGATCGTCCGGGTGTATAGTGTAGTCTTGAAAAAGACTGTTGTTGACATTTAAGTCCATAAATTGCAAGTTTTTTGGTGCTATGGACAGCTAAGCCCTTACGTTTGTTTGATCTCCTTGATTTTGTCAATCAGTTGTTTCTCATCCATTCTTACAGATGCCAGCTCCTGTTTTAACTTTTTTAAATTGGACTACAAAAAAACCCAGAATTATAAAGTCAATTACTAATGAAAGCCACAATGTATAGACTAGAATCAACAGTTTGAAAGATGGAATTGGCAAAGAGCATCAAGACCCATTGGATTATTCTCGTGAGTCTGTACATGTACCTGTTTATCTCTGAGTACATTCTTTTTCTGTCTCAGATCAGTCATTATTTCTGTCTGTTGTTCTTGTACTTTTCTGGCCTCTTCAGTTACAAGATTCACTGATTCTTGAACTGACTGCCATTCCCGTTCCAGCTCAGCAATTTTGTCCTGTAAAATAAAGGTAAACAGTGACTCGAGATGACAAAAGTCACTCTACAGTATCCCTGATAAAAATGTTATCAACAACTACTCCCTCTACAGTTGAACTCATTTATTATATTATTTTACTTAGATTTCACAGGTAGCCAAAACTATTAGTGTAATGACTAATGACCACTTTCCATACATGAATTTACTAGTCAAGCACAAAGCATTCTTATTGAAGGTGTGAGGTACAAATTTCAATAATCCTTTGAAACTAACCTACAACTTCTTTTGAAAGCACTGAGTCTGTGTTTAATCAGCAAAATGGTGAATGGAAAATGGGTAAATGGGTAAATGCGTAATGCAGGGTTCGCACTACTAGAAGATTATAAAATTCAAGGTGTTTTCCAGGAGTATTACAGGGTATAAATTTGAAAATTCCAGGACCCTATGAAATTTCATGTCAGACAATTCAACAATTTTTAATTTTCTATTATTTAACCTAATACTAATAGAAAATTCAAGGAGTTTTCCAGGAGTTGGTGTCAAAATTAAAATTTTCCAGGAGTTTTTCAGGGCCCTGGAAGAAATTTTCAAAATTCAAAGAGTTTTCCAGCAATTCCAGGAACAGTGTGAGCCCTGCTAATGCCACCATACTGAACAAAGCAACAAATTAAAAAGAATAAACAAGATCAAGGTTTTTTTTTGACATGTGTGGAAAATGTAAACAAACTACTAACCTGACATTCCACCACCTTTTGCCTGTATTTTGGTAGCCTTTCCTTTTGATTTGCGACCTCTTTTTCCAGAGGAGGCACTCTCTACCATAAGATAAAATAAGCAACAACACTGGGATAACACATCTGAACTATCTCAAAAAATGCTTTAACATAGAAGATAAACCCCTCAGCCCACCCAGCTCACACTGTAGCTAGGTGGGTCCCTAAGTTGTCTGCACATATACACTGCAATACAGTGCACATACTCTGTGCGCAAGGATGGTCTCATCACTGGGGATAACAATAACAGAACATTGGTCCATTATTCATACTTTAAATATTGTCAAATTAGTGGTAATTTTATATGTTTTGTCTAGAAACATAATGCAGATAAAACAGCCAGGGCTCAAACTCTCTGTGCCCACCTACAAATGTCTGTGACTCTGCCCTGTAAATACAAAGGGAAAAAGTGGCACTTCTCTTTGATTTTTTCACACAAATTTCTAAAAACTATACCTCTTATAGAGGACTCATATAAGAATAATTTCTTTTTCTTTACCCTTTCTGTTGTTGTATTTAAATTCAATTTTGAATTCATATTTTTTGCTTCCAATATCTTTGCATCTAGACTAACTAGTAATACATTGGTTTGTGAACAGAGTCACATATGCTTGTGGGTGGACCTGCCATGCAAATTTTTCCGATAAATGTCCAGGTTGAGCATCTTGGCAAGAATCCTGGAAGATCTAGCAAGATCTTGTATCATCCTTTACAAGATCCTACCTGAGAAGGGTCTTGGCAAGGTCATCCCATGCTCTTGGCAAGAATCTTGCCAAGAAAGTCAACCTGGGAAACCATGATTCAGTGGACAGACATGTCATTTACGACATAAACATGAAAATGAGGTCTAGGGGCTATCAGAATCAAAAATGGAGGCAAAGTTGACTAGCAGTGTCTTTTCATCTCACAAATGTTGTACAGCTGAACTGTAATAGGAATATTACTTGGATTTCTGTGCACTTTGCTTCAAATTAAGATTATAAACACAGCTTTACTGGCATATGACATTATTTAAAGCCAAATGGAATACCATCAAGGTTTCCATGGACTGCTCACTGAGTTTTGATCCAGGGATATCTTCTAGAAACTTCACTGTCCACCATAACCACAGATTTTCAATTTATGTGACATGAAGTCATGGCCCTTGGACCTCATTTTCATGCTTATGTTGTAAAGGTCTATTCAGACTGTAGTAGTACCCAGTATTCTTACTTTTTCCAGTTCAATGACTTCAGCCCAAACCCTTTCCTTTTTCAGTTCTTCAACTTGTTCTTTCATGTTCTTCAACTGAGCAATGTCTTTGTATTTCTCTTCTAATCTCTGCACTTCTTTTTTCATCTCTGGTAAAGTCTGTGATTAACAAAACTGGGATTATCAATCCAATTAATCCAATTTATTTTTCACTAGGTTTGAAAATTTTCTTTCTGTTTTCCCTCAGTATTCAAAAGCATAAAGCCTTGTTCACACTACCTAGTGTTGTAAGCATCATAACTATAATCTTAAGAAGTTTACAATCTAGCATAAACCAATATGTATTAAGCAGAATCCTGTGAGTCTTGAAATTCTAAGCATGATGGATGGTGATAAAGTAGTGGCAACAACAGCAGTGATTGACCAATCCTTTCAATTACATTTTCTTGGTTCACATTTGATAGTAAAGTAAAAATTTAAAAAACACGAGACACCTTTTTAAAAGACATGTTTCGGCATATCTTATGCCATCTTCAGTTTAATATAGAATGACATAGTAAGCTATATATACCAATGAATAAATTAATTACAAATAAGAACAATAATGTAAGTGAACCGACAAAAGGTTGGGGACAATAAGAGATAAGGAAAATTATAAGGTGAGAAATGTGTTGGAGTGTTGGACTTGCTTGTTTAATTCTGGATTGATCTGTTTAATATGAAACCCTTCTTTAAGTTTCAAATCAAAAGAGGTTTTAGCGGAATCTATAATAACAAAGCAAACCGGTGTATATTGATTTTTACAATTAGGAGACTAAGAAAGATGCTTGAAAATGTGGGAGTTTTTATCAGACACTGTGAAATGGCATGTGGTTTCGCCTATATAGTAATTGTAAGGAAACGAAACCTTCTGATCCCAGCTTACAATTATGACACTCTTATGATATGCATCTTACAACATCCCTTTAGACTATGATTTTTTATTCACATTGGGTTTTAATGCTGCTTATGATTGCAATTAAGATTATGATGTTACATGTAGTGTGAAAAGCCTAACTAAGAATTACATACTGACCTGTGACTTTCGTGAGAGAGTGTTTTCTATGACCCCTTGTTCTTCTAAAATAACCTGGTAATCTGTGCTCATCTGATCTAATTGTGTAGCCTTTAAGAAGAACTGCAATATAAAACATGTAAGAATGTAAGTTGAAAAAATTAAACAAAATCATGCTTTAATGGCAATGTACATTTACCTTATATTTATCTTTTGGGTCAGAGGAATTCAAGAAGTTTCTACTTGTGTCTTGATTGAGTACAGAAACAGGATTATCAACCTTTAAAGAAAACAGAAGCCATAAAAAACATCAATTTTATTAGACCCTGAAACAACCCCTGGGCTGATTTAAGTCAGGGCATGGCTAACTCCCAGACAAAATGGGCTTTAATCACATGGAAACATCTTTATTCCTGAAAATGAAAACCTTTGTTCAAGCCTGGATGAACTTATTCTGAAGTGTTTGAATGTGAGTCCATGCAGGAGGAACATATCATTTCAACCAACATGGATTATTCAGTGTGTTAAGCCTTGCAAAGGGATGAAAACTGGGAGAAAACCCTCAAGGAAGAGACCCAACAAGAACTCTACTCACATGAAATGCTGAGATCCTAGAGGTGTGTTACTGCTACGCTACCCTTGGTTCCCAAAATACCTTAATACAAAATCCCAATTTACACTTATAGTATACACTGTATAAGTAATAGAGCTGTTAAGTGTGACATAATTGATGGTTCCAAAACTCCATAGTTACTGTTGCTACATCCCACAAGCCAAACAAAGTCTGCTACAAAACTGTACACCTGAGATTCTGATCACAGATTTGTGCTTTTGTTGGGATTTTTAACATTTGATAGAAATATGAGAATTAAATTCAAGTAAAGCAAGAAATCTTGGTGAAAACAGGCAGTTCATGATGGTGTTTGTGGGACATGATGTATTCCACTGGGAAATTCAGTGCTACAGTGATTGGCTAGCTATTGTTCAAGCCCGAACCATCAATTCAAACAAAAAACAACTTCTGGGTCCAAAATGAAAAGCAGTTCTTTGAAGATTTTTCTTGCTTTGTTTTTCATAGTAGGAATTGGTGTACATAGGTCTGTTTATTACAGGTGGAGGATGAACTGAAAAACTGGACCTGGAAATATGTCACAACTTAACAGCTCTATAGGCCACTGGAGACATGGTCATTCAAAAAACTGTGCCAATCTACAGGTTAGAATTTCATTTTCTTAGTCCCAAGATAAATATATCTTGTAGGCTTGAGATCAACAAGCTAAATGGAAAGGCCACAAGCTTTAAGTTCCCCACCATTGCTTGTATGGACTGAGCAAACAAATGTCATGGGACACCTGGAACATTATTACAAATGGATTCTTGTCCCATGCTAGTGTATTCTGAGAAAAACAACATGGTGCTTGATGAGAGCCTTTATCGCTTTATTGTGTTAACTTGCTCTTTCTGATAACCAGTATCTCAAGAAAAAAATGTCTGAAATCCTGAAAGTTTATGATAGTGAAGGGAGCTCACTAAAAAAAAGCTGGTTGATTTGTTTTCTATTTGATAATTGACAAATTCAACTCACAATTTTGAATCCCAATCTAATTATCAATAAAGTACCTGAATTCCAAACTGATCAAGAATGTGAATAAGCTCCTCTTTCTTCGTTGATATGGTTTTTCCTGTTATTAGGGAGAAATGTTGTCTATTTACATGTAGTTTCAAGTAAATACAGTGTAGGTCTACTGTTTATATATGTAATGACTGAAAATCATTGGAAGAAAGTTACTCACCATCATGTGCCTTGATTTTATACGAACCACTGCCATCACTGGTGATGCGTCGCTCAATTACAATAGATTTACCAAACGTTTCAGGACAGTATGCATCTTTCCCTCTGTTCCGCAGTTTGATGATAATTTGACAGTAGCTGTAGCAACAAAAATGTTAAGACCAGATTTTGCATTGTTAGGAAAAATATATTGCACAAAGATTGGTCAGAGTGTTACAGTACCTGCATTTGTCTTTAATAAAACCTTTCAAGGAATTTCCTCGGCTTGTAGTATTGGCTTTTCCACCCAAACCAACTACAATTGCTGTCATGATGGCACTTTTACCACCTGAAGGAAAAGTAAACAGTAATTTAGATCACTGGTTTCACTAGAGAGGTTGTTGTATGGTGGGAAGCTTATGGTACTGACTTACAGCACATACACAGTATGGTATCCAGTAACACTGAAATGGCTTCCCATTGTTTTCAGGTGAATCATCCAATCACAACGCAAAGTTACAGTTACACAGTGTTTGAGTCAGGCCGCACCATTGCGCCAATCCTGCAATAAAATGTATTCTGTCCCTCAAATTGCAGTGAATGGTCTACTTGACGCCCAAGAAAAAGCCTTAAAGCCTGGTTCTCACTAGCAATGCAAGCATAAGCGCAAGCAACATACGCAGACTCAGTACTGCATCTATCACCTAGGTGTGAGAAAAGACAAGCACCACTAATGAGCAGTACCCTACTGAGTCTGCATATATTGCTTGCGCTTGTGCTTGCATCGCTAGTGAGAACCAGGCTTAAGGGACAGTCTCAGTTAAAATGACCCTTTCCTGAAAATCCTGGCTCAAACACTGGTTACGGTATGGTAGGGTACTGCTACTTTAAATTCAAACCATTGCTCTCACCATATTAAAATAAGGAAGACACTAAACATTGATCATAACTGTTTGGAAAAAAATTTAAGGAATATTCTGGGTACAAACATCATGTCACAGACTACAGTATACCATAGCAGAAACTTTTATATCAACATGAATGATAAATGTTGATTGATAAAATTTTTTTCAATCTCTTTTCTTTATTGATTGGACATGGTGGCTCTTCATTTTGGACATGTCATACTGTATTTGTTCAGGAAACTATTAAATAAAATCCCTTGTTCAAGTTTTCATTTGCAACAACACTACTAGTGCGATGTTTTATTATTTATTTGCTACAGGTACAGATCTTCTATCAACTTAGTTATACAAAACTAAGGATGATAATATGGTGACAGACTTACTTCCATTACGCCCAATGACAAAGTTGACATTTGAGCCAAAAGGCACCTCAAGCATGGTGTGGCACATAAAGTTAATCAAAGTAATCTTCTCTATGATACCAACTTCTGCTTCAGACTGTTAAAAGACACACATCACTTTTATCATAATCTGAGATGTATGTTTTGTTTTCAAGGTTTATTTGTCGTTCTTATGGAATTGTTGAGATATTGTGCTGGTATTGAACCTGGTATTAGGAACTGTTTGCTTTGACAAATAATCCTTTGCGCACTTCATAGCCAGATCACCTGGGTTGCGTATTGTTGGGATTTGTTGGATGTTGTAGGGTGAAGTTTGAAATGCATCAAACTTTTGAGCCAATGAGTCCCTTTCGTTTCACAGTCATTGAAGCATAGCCTGCGTGCAGACGGTCGTTTACCTGTAATAACCGTCTGCGAAAGTTCGCCAGATATCGGGTTCTCTGTGACCCAAAATAAGAAGTGATTTCTGATTGGCTCTTGCCCGGATCAATTCTTACGCGAACTCTCATTGGTCAAAGGCTCGTTCCAATCTCTTCCGGTTGCAATGCAAACATTT
>JAAAQI020149545.1:508-10926 GCA_011800005.2 Stichodactyla mertensii
CCGCCCCTCCCATCTACCACCCAATTAAACCCCAGAAAAAAAAAAACCCAAAAAAAATGATTTGATGGGAAAAAGGTCCCCCCCCCCCCCCCCCCACCCCATTATGCCTTTTGTTCAAATTTGCATTTTGATATTGGTTTTGCTTTGCCGAGCAAGTCTGGTAGCCATCTTATTAGTACCTATGGTGACTCTTCTTTCGAAGGAGCTCGGCTTCCAGCCGATGGTATCTTGATATTATACACTTAGTTTTCATATTGTATGTTTGAAAATATTTGTCTTCTTTTTTGACTCCGGCCCTCAGGCCGAGATGTTACTGCAATCGGTTAGCCATCTCATAATATATGCTCTGTGCCTGTCAATTAGTTGTCACTATATTTCCTCACATCGAATCATATTCTTCAAGGACATACTTTAGTAGGCTGGAGGAACTTTGAAATTTGATGTCGCAACAGAACGGAGGCCACAGCATGTTACGGGTAGACCGTGCACAGATAGCCCAAACTGTTTGTTCAACGCGCAGGCTACGCACAGACAACTTTCTACTTTTTCTGCAGGCTACTGCGAATTCTTGCATACGTTCTGTTCTCATGAGCAACGGCCATATGGGCGCAGAAATATCATTGCTTTAAAACAATAACCTTATTCGCTTGGGCGTAATGTTTTCCCCACTCAGACCTCTTGGGAATAAGATTCTTTGTTTGAGGTTTATCCATATTAATGTATTTTCTCAAGCGTTACCATTAAACAAAGGAAAAAGTCCCAAAGGAATGACACGTGACCTGTATTGGGAAAACAAATACGCCTAAGCGAATTAGGTCTATACCCCATCTTGTTATTGCTTCTTTTATGAAACCTTTATCTTGGAATCGTACTTTAGTATTCACAAGTATATGGTTCTTGTTAGCAATATCGAAATGCGAAGTGGCTTTGATTTCTTTATAGACAAAATGCAAGCGTTATTTTTTTTCTTCTTCTGAATTTAAAGTTTATTGTCTTGAATTAAAACTTTTTAAGGACATACTAACTCAATTCCGCGAAGATTACTTTTTGATTGATTAGTAACTTCTCATATGAAATATCATTATCAACATCCCACGACCTATAGCTGCTGCGCGACAAATCACATCGCAAATTAAACCGCAAAAACCCTTGTTAACTAGCTGCCTAATTTTTTCACTAGTTAACACTGGTTTGACTGAGAACTCGAACTACTGAATCTAAGACTTGAAGGAATCAAGTACTGATTTAGGTAAGTGGAAAAGAAATATATCGGGAATTTTGACTTTATAGAGATGTTCGTGCTTTTCAAAATAAATGTATATTAAAATGTTACAGCGTGCGCATGTCTAACTATTCTTACGCCTTCTACATGAAGTAGCTCGTTCGTATAGAGGAGCTTATTATTTACCAAAAAGAAATACAACGCACCTTTAATCATAGCAAGGGGTTAATCTTACATGGACTAGGGCGGGGTCGTCTAATCTCTAATCTCTCCCTTAGGCTTTCGGGCTAGCTCCCTGATTAGCCATTATGGATAGCGGTGTTGGAGACGAAATCTCCAGCTGCCCGTAAATGGTTTCGCCCTGCCTGCCACACTAGGCATGGTTCCCAATTAGTCAAGTAATTTATTAATACCTGTGAACCTGTGAGGCACAGAAGCTGCAGAAACACCCATTGACCATCCATGCTTGAGTTCCACTTGGTTTCAGCTCTTAGGGTACAAGTTTTGGTGATAAAAGCGCGAACAAACTGGTATTTATAAGAGTCATTCGGGCTCCACAAGTGATGTCATACGCATTCAATAACGTTGCTTAGTTCCGACTGATCACCTGTTCTGTACCCTACTAGACTAAATCGGATTGGAGTATTAAAAAAGAACAGTGGTTTGGGGGCTTTGCGATTTAAAGCTGTAGTCATCAATAATTAATTTCTATAGACTAACTATCAGGAAGTGTTCATGATCAATCAAAAGTCTTCAGACAACGAGTCGCAATTGCAAATGTCCTCAGGAATCATGTGGCAAGATATCTTCAGTTGGTGTACGTACAATTAAGATCATTGTACAAAGTAGTGCTGTTTTTAGTAGTAGTTTGGTTTATATATATTAGTATGTTAGTGGTAAGCCCACACTTAAGGCATTTATATGTAAGAATATGCGCCCATGACTGTATCATCAATAAAATATGACCGCAGCACCTGGGAATTTGTAACGTGGACACTCCCAGTTTATTGCTCATTTTTAGTTTATATGGGGCAACAAACATGTAATGGAATTTCTTCCGCGCGATTTGGAGTGTTTTATGTCTTTGTATCGCTCATTTCATAAGTGAAACATTGATATTTCAGATATCTGGGGATAAATGTAGGCTCCCAGTTTGGAAGAGTAGGCCTGTGGTGCGGTAAGCAAATAATGGTAACCATCAGGATAATTCTAGTCAATAATTCAAGGATCAGTTCCGGCCGCTAAATCAGAATTAAATGGATTCGGAATTAAGAGCAAAACAACCGCAACGCACTAAATATGCTAAAAAAAAGTATCTTTGATCCTGCTAATTTTAAGATTCATCGTTAAAGTAAACGGTGAGTGCTAAGGAAATCGACTTATTTTATTTCCTAAAAAAAATTCAAACCGAGAATAACTGTTCTTAGGTTTGCCTTGACTTTCTGTTTCGGCTTGTGTGTTAACCGCTTTGTGCGGTTAGAAGCTTATTCTTTGCAAGCTGAGGTACAAAGAAGAAAGGGTCTTTCAAAGGATTTATTGTGTAACCTTTTTTCCAGCATCTATTTGGCGCGTGAATTGTGGCATAGGGGTGGTTTTAAAACAACGCGTGTAATTCCGTTAAGAGTGGACGTACCTATGCATAGAATTCTCTGGAAGACCCTTAGCTATACTAGTATGATCTATTTATGTTTTGTAAAATAACAAACGGCTCGGTTTGGCACAACAGCTCTCGGCTTCTCCCAAACGTCTCTCACGTGATATTAGACCGATATCACACGGAAAAACATCTTATATTTCTTTTAAGTTTTAAGGGAAAAAGAAAGCTCTTTTAAGGGAAAAAGAAAGCTACCCAAAAAAGTACCATGCACAGAGTACAAGAGAGTACAAGAGAATACAAGAGAAGAGAAAGAGAAGAGAGAAGAGAGAAGAGAGAAGAGAGAAGAGAAAAGAGAGAAGAGAGAAGAGAAGAGAGACGAGAAGAGAGAAGAGAAGTGAGAAGAGAGAGGAGAGAAGCGAGAAGAGAAGAGAGAAGAGAGAGAAGGGAGAAGAGAAGAGAGAGAGAAGTGAGAAGAGAGAAGAGAGAGGAGAAAGGAAGAGAAGAGAGAAGAGAAGAGAGAAGAGAAGAGAGAAGAGAAAGGAAGAGAAGAGAGAAGAGAAGAGGGAAGAGAAGAGAAGAGAAGGGAAGGGAAGGGAAGGGAAGGGAAGGGAAGGGAAGGAAACTGACAAGAGCAAAACGTTGAAATATTTTGGCTCTTACTATTGGCAGAGAGTAAACAACATTTTCGTTTTAAGCTTACATAAGAACTTTGGTCAGGTGTGTGGCATCAACATCTTCCATAATCACCAACAAGGTCTTCTTTCTCAAAAAGCCTTGCGCAAATTAACCACTTACTGATTGTTATTTGCTGCATTCTTAAGCTTTTGACCAGGACTCAAGTAATGTGAATAAAACAGACAAGGACTGTGTACATTGATTTGATAACCAAACTGATAAGAAATTTTACACTTCTGGATAATAATGTAGGTATATTTGTGTCGCCATATCAAATCAAATGTGGTCCAATTACGTTATAATAAGTATTAAAAAATACCATAAAGATATAAAAAATGACCATTGTGACGTGTTTAAAAACCTTTTCAGAAGTATATTGCCCACGTGGTTAAAAAGGTCTTGAGTGGCTCTAATTCGGTCACTGAAATACCTTCAACCTTCAATGGGTTCTACTTTGGAATGCTGCATTGCATAGCCAAACCGCTTTAAACTGATGTTACACGAGACGATTCGTAACAACGATTTTTTTGCGCAACAATGTTCTCGCGTAACATGGCACATTTTCCACGCAATCTCTGTCACGACAACTTGTTGCGAGTTTTTGAATCGCCTTCAAAAACTTGCAACATCACTTGCAACATTATTGCGCGAAAAATCGTCGTTGCGAATCGTCTCGTGTAACATCACTGTAAAGATTAAGATATTTAAAAGTACAAACTACTTTAAAATGTTTTTTATTCATTCATAAAAGAATGTTATGTACCAAAATATACATCAAAACCCCATTATCATGGTCTTTGCTTAGCGTTTGATATTAAAGTTACAAAACTTCAACATTCTTATAAATTTTCAAGAATTTCCCATCTTTGGCATTTTCCCCGCAGAACTGGAAATTCCTTTTATTTACAAATTCTATTTTTTATGGCATATTTTTCCCTGAAATGTTACTTGAGAATCTTAAAAAATCCTTTCACATTCTGAGCTCTCTAATAGGGAAATGTTGCTTGGAAACGGGAGAGAGTGATGTTAAAACTCGTCGTGTACTGGTGGCGATGGCTGTAAAAAAGTAAGACAATTCGTTAACTTTTTCAGTTCACAACGAGCGTTTCTCTCTTGTGCGGCCATTAGCATCTCTGTGGTAACCACGAAACACTGGACCGATAGCGGTTAAACCCGCTTGATTAACCCTGGCATTAACCATTACTGAATTAAACCAAAGGTAACGAAACGTTAAGCCAAGTTGTTTACATACGCGTGAAACCGTAGAAACCTTACTATGTTAATCCAAAGGTAGTCCCCCAAAATATCTCTAATCTATTTTCTTATCGTTGGTTATTTACTACAAGTCGAATACAAAAACTTCTATCAATGAATCACTCTCCTACTCTACTCCCTTGGCAGCAATAATCTTTGAAAAGTTATAGATTAACATGAGAAAAATCCCAACACTATCGGATTATTTTTGGCTTACCTTATTGATATGATCATCCATTGTATCCTCTATGTCATTTTTGTGTTCCTCGCCTCTCATTTCTTCATCTCTTTCATCCTCATCTTCATCTCTTTCTTCTTCCCGTTCAAAAGTTTCGCCTTTATCGGTATCTCTTTCTTCCCTTTCTTTCTCCTCTTCACTTTGTTCCTTTTCTCTTTCTTCTAAAGCTGATTTGACCAATTCGAATATTTCGTCTGCGTTTTGAGTGTCTATGAACAAGTCACCTTCGATACTCTGTAAACAAGCGAAAAAAGTGATTACTAAATAACAAAGGTTCTACTCACATTATTGAAGGAGTTGAATGACTTTCGCAATTAATTCAGTAACTTTTGCAGTTAATGAAATGATTTCAGAATCCAAGAACAATTCTGAGACTTCCGCATTCATAACTCATACAGTCAATATCAATCACGATGTCCACAGAAAAAGACATTTAGATTACAAGAATATCAAATCAAATGCTTGTTAAAGGAAATCGTGTACGTAGAGATAATATTCATTATTCTATTAACTATTAATAACACTACGGTTTAAATCTGAATTTTCATCCCTTTAAACGAGTAAACGAATGAATCACGTGACATTTCTTGTAGTGAAAATGTCTTTTTTTTCGGTGGACATTGTTAATGACGTTGACTGTATATTAAAAAATGTCTTATTTTTAGACTTTGTTACTGCAGTTTCAAGTTTAATTAAACAATACAACTATTACTGCGATTTTCATAATTTCGCGGACACCGAAGTTGTAAATTGCCCGTTGGAATTTGCTTTTTCACTGCCGCCAGTCAAAAATATAAAAGGCACCGACCGGTTTTTTTGATTGACGGCAGCGAAAACGCCGTTTTGCACGTTGATGTTTTAACTTCGTTGTCCGCGTAATTATGAAAATCGCAGTAAAAGTTGCGGCACGCGGTACGGTAACGGTCCGACATCAGCCACTGCAGTTTGTCACCACGGGCCGCGAGACGCCTGCTTCAGTACGACATCAGCACGTTTGTACTGTTACGGGATGGAATCTTTATTGAACCCGGCAGGTTTGTACTGTTACGGGATGGAATCTTTATTGAATCCGGCAGGTTTGTACTGTTACGGGATGGAATCTTTATTGAACCCGGCAGGTTTGTACTGTTACGGGATGGAATCTTTATTGAACCCGGAACTGTTACGGGATAGAATCTTTATTGAACCCGGAAGGAGGGAGTTGGCAATTAGTGTGTCGTGTGACTTGGATCTAAATTGTAATTCGCTGAACGAATAAGGAATCTTAATTAGGCTAACTGAGTAAACAAATATTCAATTGAAGGCAAATAAATTAAGTGTAGTTAAGATTTGAGCTAACATTCGGAAGTAGCATAGATAGGAGGTTGAAGTTATATTATGCATACGAGGGGGGGGAGGTAGAATGTGTTCTTCCGGGTGCTACGTTCACGTTAGTAACTTAACAACTTAGTAATATAAGATCTCTATATCCTAAGATAATAGATAACATTAAGTTGTCAGGTTTGTTTTAAAGTTAGAATTTCTGGCGCCTGATATCTTTTCTGTCATGTATGAACATGAAAAGGTTTGTAGATTGCTTTTTCTATATTTTTCGATGACAGTTTTTTAAAATGCATGTCACAGTGTTTTCTTTCCTCGCAAAGGCCCGTTTACACTAGCAATTTTGTTGCGCGACTTGAGCAGTGATTTCAATTGCTAATTTATCGCAACCCAAACTGCGCGTGTTTGCACAAAATTTCGAGCATGTTTGAATTGGTGGCATCTTGTGCGTGATCTGTCGCCGTAAAATCGCCATAAAATTGCGGCTTAACTCGCGCGACAAAACTGCTAGAATAAATTGATCCTTTAGTGGGGCAATATTACATCATGACATTTCTTGATTCATTTATTTGTTGTTACCTGTGACATTCCTTCCTGTGCCCCAAGGTAAAGTCTGACGGTAGGATACGAATGAATTCCAACTTGTTGACAAAAGTAATACTCCTGCTCACAATTGACTTTACCTGTCCGCACTTTATCGCCAAGCATCTGAAAAGTATTACATGATTAAATAAATGATATCTCAGAAGCAAATTCAGGTTCCTTCAAATATTTCCCAACAATGTTTTCCAATGTTATCAAAGGTTTTCCTTTCAACCTCTGGTTCTCTAGGCTCCAGCTTTGGCCTCGGTTAACGCAAACTGGGTTGACCAGTTTTGGTTGTAATTTTTTTTTTCTTCTTTTTTTCTGTACAGAGAAAAGCTTTTTTACTTATATGGGCTTACTGTTCCTTAGTGAAGGTGCGGTAAAACGGGCAACAAAATCGTTGCCCGAGTAAATGTGGCTCGTATTATGCCACTCCGCGGATAGAGTAGCGATGGCTTCTACTTCATGCAACAAAGAAAATGTGATGCGCACAGAGTGGTAATACGAGCAACATTTACTCTACAACTTGCTACGCAACAATGTTGCATGACAAGTTGCACGATTTTGCTGCCCGTTTTACCACACCTTTGATAAACAGCATTTCTGAATTGATCAATTGAGCTCTTGTCAATTTAAAATTCGCAACCGCCATAGTTTAATAGATTCGCGACCAAGACACCTGTAGACCTAGAACGTTTTGGCTTGTTTCAAACAAATTTAACAAGGTAAGACAGTAGCCAAATTTTGTACCCACCTTTGCAACTCTCTCAAACTGCGGAGCAAAACGTATACACGGTCCACACCACGGAGAGAAGAAATCTAATAACCAAGGTTCCTGACTTGTTAGCACTTCATTATGAAAATCATCGCTTGAGACTTCAGTGACTATTGATGGGAGGTTTTGATAGGCCCATATATACAGAGATTCCACATCACGCCAGCCTTGATGAGTCCTATGTTCAAAGAACACGAGAATGAGTTAGCCTGAGTTAGCCAGTCAGCCTTCTGACTGTGCTTGCGTTTCAGTATCCGTACGCACTCTTGTGCTTGTGTAGCCAGTGATCAGGCTTCAGAAAGACTCGTGGGTCTTGACTACCCTACTAGCAGAGCCTCCTTTAACCTTCTATCCCGGCGAGAGAAAAGAAAGAGAAAGGAAAGGAAAAAGAGAGAGAAAGTTCAAGGAGGCTATCCTAGCAGGGGAGGTCCTGTCGTCACTATACTTACACATAATCCCATGCTCCAGTGCTACGATGTGAGTACAGACGAATGGTCGGGTACGAACGGACATTTTGTTGAGAACAGAAGTTTCTATACTTGACACAATCTACAGAACCAACATGTGCTTCTTCTTTTAGACGCTGTGATCAAATAAAATAGACAACAATGTCCAAGAAGCTTCAAGAGAAAAGAAACATAAAAACAAAGAAAGAAAAAAAGGAAATCCCAACTACTGTCTGTCGTGAATTTATGCCATTAATATTTTTTCGCTTGGGCGATTATTCACTTGAGCAATATTCCTTTCTTCCAATAAAGATAAAAATTGACATTCTTGGGCCTACCCCTTACAGTTGACCATGGTTATTTGAGTCCCCGCATATATTTAAACGTCACGCGAAAATGATCTTTTATCTAAAAAAGTCGCGTCACGTCATAAATAAAGGGGGCTCGAATAACATAAAACATCGTAAAGTCAAAAAGCTTCAACGCTTCACTACTGCTTTCAGGCCTGAAGGTAAGGATTTATACCCAAAAACTAACACTAAGTAACCTGATGCCCTTGGTAAGTCTTTCTGAGTCATTCTTTTTCTTTTATTTCGTTTTGCTAAGTTAACTTCATCATCGTTCCACGACAAATTTAACGCAGAGAACAGTTCTTACGAAGAATGATTCTGAATCTATTTGTTATAACTGGAAATGTACCCTCGGGATCCAGAAGATATTCGTTCTCGCTCCGGTTTTCGTATTTTGAAGGGCGAATAGAACCTCTGTAATCCCAGAGTATATTGGAAACCTGAAAACAAATCTACAATGCCAAATTCTGCTTTTGTTAGCCAGGCGGACCTAGACGATTGCTAAAATTCGAAAGGCTTGAAAAGTAGCTACGGCCATCGTTGCTGAACACGACACTCAGGGTGGGTAGAAAACAATTCTCTACGTATACCAAGTTGGGCAGATCCTCTGGCAAGGTTGTTTACTGTGATTGATATTCTAATGGCACGGCCAACTGACAATAATGGCACCGAAGAGTCGCCAAAAATGTTAAGCCATTAATAGAAGATGTGTTATTGGATATTAAACGTCAATCTTCCGGTGACGTGTTGACTATCATCTCAGACAATTGTGCTTATTTTCAACTTCCTTGTTAATTATTCAGTTTGTGACGGACGAAATGGCAAGAAATATAAAATCGAAAACCATAGAAATCCTAATAAGTTTTCGAATTTATATTTCATGCCATTTTTCTTGTGCCAAACATTTTGAGCCGAAACTTCCAAACGTCGAAATTCATACACAATACATAATATACAAAATTAAGAAAATGTGATAAAAGTTTTTTCGAATTTAGATTTCATGCCATTTTTCGTGTCAAAACATTTTGAGCTGAAACTTCACCTTACTAATATCGAGATGCTCTTTTCACTTCTAGAATTCATTTTTACACTGGTGCCTGGTCTCAGATAGTCTCCCACGCAGCCGTTACCGGTGTCGTCACGCAACTCGGAGAAGGAAACGTTGCGTGACGACACCGGTAACGGCTGCGAGGGAGACTAGGTCTTAGAGAGTTTTTCTCTTTTACCCTCATTGCAGGGAGCATTCCTTGCTTCGAGTGAAAAGAAAAGAAAAGCTCCGATACTAGGGTCCCCTGATTGTGGTGTCACGTGATCTGTTAGTGCAAGGGGCCTATTGTTGCTATCTTATTCTTTATTCACCTTTCCCGAATCGAGCGGAGGCCTAGGTTCTAGTCGAGTTCGGAAAGCATCTATGGATTGTTTGGAGGGACAGGAATTACAAGGAATACAAGGAAAATAAGGAATATAGACGACTGTTGTTCGAATTGCTAAGGACTAGATGCTCAGGAGCAATAACAGCAGACTTCCTTTTCTTCTTCTTTTTTTACTTTTATTATTTATTTTTTTGAAGAGAGAAAGATAAAATCGAAAATAAAAAAGAAAAGTCCTGAATTCACCAAGTAGCTCTCAGTGGTCACCCATCCGAGTACTAACCCTGCCCAAGAGGGTTTGACTGACTGTCTTGAAAGCACAACGCATTTATCCACTCGTCTATCGCTTTCAAAGAATGACCATAACAATGCATGCGAAAACAATGCACCACAAAGACTAGCTTATTTTGCTCTTTCAAACCGACTTGAGCCGTGGTTAGAGCAAGGGGTTGGTCGTATATGGTGGGGCCACCCAGCCTCTCCCCTGATGCTTCGGCAAAGATTCTCGACACCCCTAAGATGACGGAACGGCACTTAATCGCCGGTCAAGCTCGGAAATCCATACTGCGCCTCAGCTTTCAAGGGA
>JAAAQI020149556.1:0-10922 GCA_011800005.2 Stichodactyla mertensii
TGACGCAGGATGCGTCGAAACGTCGGTTTATTCATCACAACTTTTATTTTAAAACTATTTTCTAACAAACAACTTATCATAAACATGAACTAGAAATAATGGAAAGTTAGAGTGCTTGGAAATGAGGCGAAAAACCCTTGGAAATAAATTCGGAAAAATTAATTTCCGACCTCCCTGGGATTCGAACCCAAGACCTTCGGATTTGTACTACCGATGCTCTACCAGCTGAGCTACAAGGTCAGACTGGGAGCAGGCCACATATCCATATAGTTCACTTCTGGTCCACATATTCATATCATTCATAAACATGATACGAAACTACATCCGGGAACCCAGTGACAGATTTTCCATATCCTCACTAGTGAGGACTCTATCGATGACGTCACTTACGACGCGCGCGCGCTCAGTTTTGCAAAGCAGTGCCAGTCAGTGAAAAAGTTACGAGCGATCGAGAAAGTCTTTGAATAAGGCAAAAAAAAAAAAAAAACACGTTCAAAAGTCAAAGATATGAGAGAAAAATCTTTCTATGATGTAAAGGCATGCAAATAGTTGCATCTAAATTACAAAGAGAGAAGGATAATGAAGTCGAATCAGCTAAAAGTGGATCCGAGTAGCGATGAGTTTTGCAGAGTTTAAAGGACAGCGTGTTGTTGTGATTATCATCGTGTTGTGATTGTTGTTGTTGTGATTATCGCCGACAGCAAAGAAAGATTTTCTTTTCTAAAAAGAAAATTACACGGTGTCTTAAAGATATGAAGTTTTTCTTCTCGTGTTGAAAACAATATTTCACCACTCGAAGATAAACTTCATATCTTCGTCACGCCGTGTAATATCCTCTATATCGGCCACATGATGAGATTGATATTTAGCTCCGAAGTTCAAGTCGTACTTTGAAAGTTCACACGAACTTGGAACCTACTTCCCGTCGAAATTAGCCATACTATTATTAGTACTAGTACCAGGTTTGAGCATGTTTGGATGAAATACTTATTCAGTGGCAAGCTTTTAAAGTCGCAAAAATAAGCGAGAATACATAGGGTTTGACGACAGCGTCCCTAAAATGTCCCTAAAAACCATACGTCCTCTCTTATGATTCCTTTAAAGCCTGCTAATCAGTCAGTATTTACTCAAACTATCTCAAGCTCACTAATTTTCATAATTTAGTGTGATCTTTCATGTGAAGGGGTTTGTTTTTTAATTATATATTTCTAGACTGGTTCCCAGTCCCTTCCTCAACTTCGGAAAGGCTAATTCGGCAATTTGTTAGATATTCAGTCTTTTTTATTTTATTTATCTTATTTATTTATATATCTTATTTATTTGTTTATTTTAATTAACATGGATGGCTTCAAAGATAAAAACAAGTACAATTTGCAAAATAAATAAGCAAATTATTAATTAAAATTATAATTAATTAAAAATTTTATTTAATCAATTAAAAAAAATTTTTTTTTAATTTTTTAATTAATTAATTAATTAATTTTATTATTATTTTTTTTAAATTTTAATTTTAATTTATTTTTTTTATTTTTTTATTTTTTTTGCAAATTGTACTTGTTTTTATCCTTGAAGCCATCCATAGGCAAAGCATTGACCTGCTTTGAGGAGCAGCTCGGTCAGTGTAAACCTTGAAGTTGATTTTAATGAATAACCGAACTTGCGAGGAAAGTAGGTTCCAAGTTCGCTAACGAAGTTCGTTGTGAACTTCAAAGTACGACTCAAATTTCGAAATTTCCGAAAGAATTTTGGAACCCACTTGTCAAAAGTTATGTAAAACGCACTGTTAACATCAACACATTTGAATTACAGCGAAAATCGTTGCATCGCGACTCGTATTATCATAGATTCGGTTGGAGTTTTTTACTTTTCTGAGCCGTCAATCATCATTTGGGGCGGAGGTTATTTAAATCAACCAATGACTTTCATAGATTCGCATAATACCCGCCCCCAAAGATGATTGACGGATCAGAAAAGCACCCGACTTTAAGATAGTACGGGTCGCAATGCAACGATTTTTGCTGTAAATACTAGTTGAGCAATGAAATACAATTAGAAATTATATAAAGAGAAGAAATACATTATGACCTTGGTAGGAATGTAGGAATCATCGAACCCCACGTATTCGGTTTACTAGTCTGATATGTTTAGATGACTCCATAGGCGTATATTTCGGAATTTTTTTTAACTCGCTCGTGTCGCGTCAAAAACCCTCGATTGTTTCTAAATTTAACACATGTACTAATTGAAGCATTTAGGCTTTTATCAATTTATTCGATATTTTATTTTTGAGTCGCATTTGCCGTTACGAGCCGATTTTCTAACAGTAATGTTTCATTATTTTGCTCTCCTGTTCGCGAAAAAAATCGATCGATTTTCACGAAACCTCAGATTTTAGATTAATAGAGTGCTTTGATTGTCTCTACCAAATTTAATGAATTAACTTTCAACCGCATTCAGCCGATAGATCTCATTACGACGTATGTATGAAAACGAGGCCTAAGGGCCGACAGAATCAAAAATAGAGGCGACATTGACTATTAACAATGTCTTTTCATCTCACAAATTCCGTACAGCTGTACTGTGATAGGAATATTATTTGACTTTTTATGCACTTTTCTTCAGATTAAGATTATAAACACAGCTTTACTGGCTTAATACGACATTCTAAAGTCCGCTGCTGTACTATCAAGGTTTCCGTGGACTGCTCACTGAAAATATGAACGTTTTGATCCAGGGATATAACTTTGTCTTCACTGTCTGTCATAATCGCAGTCTTTTAATTTGTTTTACATGAAATCTAGGCCCTTAGACCTCGTTTTCATTTATATGTCCTAAAGGTCTATCGCCCAGACACGTCGACAGTTCTTAGCGATCTATCAGAAGGAACAAACCAATCAGCGTGAAGTGAACTTAATATCGCGGAAAGATCCCGAACTGTCGACGAGTGTCGGACGATCGGCCGAATGCGGTTGAAAATTAATTCGTTAACGTTGATTGTTGACGGAGTCTTGACAAGCAAATTGGACACATCTCAATATTCTGGTTTGTTGTTTTGAAATAGAGGACGTTCAATATCAACTGAATAGCCTAGCATATTAAGGAATGATTAGACGTGCTGAGGCAAACGTCTGTTCTTTATTTTCCAAGCATGTTTTTAAGAAAAACAATTTTGTGATTTTAGATTTTGGTCATTTTACGAGCGTTTATATTGCTCTAGTTAAAACAAAATTACTCAGCTATTTTTACAGCTACGAGTCTGAAATTTCGTCAGTATACTCATAAAGAGTTACCCATGGTCATGTTAAAAGATGATTGAAATCAGTTTAATCCTCGCTACGAAGTAGTAGTTTGTTTACATTGCGTTACTTTTATGGTCAGTTTTAAAGCCTACCTTGTCGCGCAACTTCCACTGGATAGATTTTCTTTAAATTTGGTAGAGACAATCAAAGCACTCTATTAATCCAAAATATGAGGTTTCGTGGAAATCGATCGATTTTTTTCGCGAACAGGAGGGCAAAATAATAAAACACCACTGTTAGAAAATCGGCTCGTAACGGCAAATGCGACTCAAAAATAAAATATCGAATAAACTGTGAAAAGCCTAAATGCTTCAATTAGTACATGAGTAAATTTAGAAATATTCGAGGGTTTTTGACGCGACACGAGCGAGTTAAAAAATTTCCAAAATCTACACCTGATTAAGTTGGAGTCACCTTAACCACGACAGCACAAGGACCAAACACGACAGAAACGCAGCTGGACAATGTAGTATGTGACAGCTGCAGGGATTCCAGGGGGTTGTTCTTTACAGAGAAATCTGGCTCAGATTATTTTAACTGAGTAAACTTGCAAAATTATGTTTAGAAAACCTCACCAATAGTGATATAATGCTATGCGTTCATATACCTTATACCTCGCCGAGTGTATGCGAGTGTATATGAAATATATAACTTTTTTACTTATATTAGACCCGGAGCCCCAACAGGCCACGAGTCCGCTCATGCAGCGCAGCCAAATAAGCTATTTGACTCGTAGCCCATAATGGCGAGAAGTCTAACGGTTAAAGGAGAAACGAAATAGGCTAACAATAATAGGAAATAACCAAAACCTTGAAAAATATGGAAAAAACGTCGGCAAAACGCGAGGTAAACGCCTATTATTTTATTTGCATTATTAGACCTGCAATTCCGAACGCACCAGTTCCCAACTCAGATCAATTTGGAGAACAAAACATGTACAATATAATTTTATTCTCCTGAGAATCGCATATTGAAAATATTCCATTGTTTTGTCCTCCAAATTGAACTATTTTGGGAATTGCTGCAAGAGGTTTATTGTTCAACTTACTTTCGTCAGAGACACATGAAACACCAGCATCTTCATGATGCCCGCATGTTTCTTCTCCCCAGGCACTATGTCTGCAAGAGCCCAGGTTCGTTTCATTACCATAACATTGTAAATCGTCCAGCCATATTCTTCCTGACCCGGGCCCGAAATAGCCACCAGAATGCGCTTGCAAGACACCTTGAGATAAGAATGCCGTAGTTATGTGGGGTTTTTTTTTTTTTTTTTTTTTTTTTGGTGTCCACGAGTAATAATCACAAAGACGTGGCAGCCAAGTTGGTGTAC
Source organism: Stichodactyla mertensii (assembly GCA_011800005.2). Taxonomy (NCBI): domain Eukaryota; kingdom Metazoa; phylum Cnidaria; class Anthozoa; order Actiniaria; family Stichodactylidae; genus Stichodactyla; species Stichodactyla mertensii. The sequence goes on from JAAAQI020149556.1 coordinate 4,630, forward strand.
CAAACAACAGAAGTTGATAACTTTTGTTAGCTGTACACCAACATGGCCACTACATGACGTCATCTGAAAACCAAAAATAGAACTTGCCCGAATAACATATAATGCATTCCCTCAATCCAAGCAGTACAAACCTTGGAATCCGAGCTGCCTACATGCAACAGCACCATCCTTCAGATCCCACAGATCGCTACACACGGTACCCCACATCCCGTTATGGAACACCTCTACACGACCAGAGTACTTGCTACGGCCTCCGACCAAGCGAATCCCTCGTGTATGTGCTTTTTTATTAAAAGGAAAGAGCAAACTGAACGGTAAGGGAGCTAGTGCAAAGATTATATTTTATGTTAATTATTCGCTTCGGCATAGAAACGAGATTATTCAGGAATATGGAATTTTAAAACTAGCAACCGCCATCCGGTTAGCTCAGTTGGTAGAGCATCGGACTGAGGTGAAGATGGTGCCTTTGTAATGATATCCCCAAATGGTTAGACCTTCACATGGCTCGGACGATCACGTTCATGGCGGTCCTGTCCCCTCCACCTCAATAGACGTTAAAGAGGGCCAAAGATTTATCAGCTTAAAGCTGTTACTTGCTATCCTCTATAAATAAAACTGTTTGTTGTTGTTAATAATAAAAAGGCAAGTCATCAGAAAACTTACGGGATAAGATGCCACAATGTTTAAATTTATGAGTATTTAACTTCAATGCCATGCACGAGCTACTAATTACCATAGAAGTTGGGAAAGGTATTTCAAACTAAATGTCGTATTCTCTAGAAAAAACATTTCTTGGCTTGCTCGGTAGTGCTTTAATTCAGAAAATAAACTAATGTGGATGAGCTTCAAACAAATTCCATTCTCAAGAGAAAGAAAGGTGGTCTGGAATGGAGAAAAATACACACACACATTACGACCAAGTAAACTTGGTCTTTTAAAAGACTGATAACTAGATGTAGGTGCAAAGATTCCACAAGCGTGTGCGTCTAATTAGTATTTTAGTAAGTTATACCTTAGAATTAAGAGCGGCCGTCAGTAAATATCGCCAGTAAGTTTGTGAGAGTTATGAATTTTTAAGTTCACGCGTAATTTGCATACTTTAAGCGGTTTCTGGCCGTATTTTCTCTAATGACAAATATATATATATATATATTTATATATATACCTTCAAATTAGAACAGAATGCACTCCAGTATAGAAACTGCAATGGTATTAATTGCATTCTGATGCAATCACGATTTATAGCTTACTTTTTTTTTATATATATAAATTTTGTTGTATTGTAATGGGAATTATACTAGGGCCGCGGAGCGACCTGAAGCACAAGGAAAAAAGCCAGTGATGCATGATGGGGCCACGGGGGTGTAGGCGCGAAAGGGCCTATGGGTAGGGATACTTTTTCTTTTTCTTAGGGTACCCTATAGGTCCCTAAGGTGTTAAAAATGTGGTTTGAAGCACGAAATGGGAATTCCTACCACTAGTTATCTCATATATTTCTCACTTCGTCTGTGAAATATAATTTTCAGTAAACTAGAAATATGCAAATTAGTCAGACATTGACCTATTATCGCATTATTGTTATAACGCTAGGCCATCTACCAATGAGGGATTTTATCCACTGAATTTGGTCATTTCATCCACTGAAATTTGGTCATTAGGTCAAAAAAATGCTCGAAATCGCTTAAAAGTAAAAATCGCTAAAATATTTACATTTTATTTATAATCAAAAAATAACCCATCACATCATTCAGTGATGTCTTGTGTTTGCGACTAAATTTTGTATTTGTTTTCATGATCATTACAGTGTAGACACTCGAACCGTGAACACTTCAGATTTTTTCAACATTTCCTAAAACGCATTTTCATGTACGAGAAAATGTTCAAACGTTATTTTTAAAGTTTCTTTATTGCTCTCTACCTTACGAAGCATTAAATTCAGATATAAAATTTTGAATTACCTTTAATCGTTAATATTGAAAAAATGTGAAGTGTTCACGGTTCGAGTGTCCGCACAGTAATTATTGGTTGGCAGCTTGTTATTGATAGGCTATTTTGGCCAGTCTAAAAAAGGCTTGTAAAATCGCAAAACTAAACGGTCGCCGTACGCCGTGAAAATTTTTTTTTGTAAGCTCTAAGAGTATTTTTTGCTAGCTTATGCAACGATATACAACGCTAATCGCAAACCCCACGCTACTCGCAATTTTTTAATCGCAATGCCAAGATCGACACGCAACAGTGTACAAGACAACGACGTACAGGCCAGTGGTGTTCAAGCCAATGTAGGCTTACAATCCATGTCGCCAGAGGATCGACAAGCCTTAATCAGGGACGTTGTGCAGGCTGTTCTTGCCGCTTCAACTTCTTCAGCTCAGGCATCTGCCTCAGCCCCGGCGCCAATTTCGTCTCTCCCTAATGGCCTTTCTGTCGCCTCGTCATTGACAAGTACAGCGACGGCTAGTGGTGCAACAAATGTACAAGGTACGTCATTTCCATCAGTACCTTCCTTTGTATCAACCTTCTCGCTACCGGGAACCTCGCATCCACTTAGTGCATTCCCGACGCTCTCATCTACGCAGACTACAATGTCTGTACCGCTACCCCTTTCTTCTAGCGTTACACCAAGTACCGCGCTAGTTCTTCATCAGCCCTTCGTGGTGGGTCCTGGTTGTGCCCCGGTCCCATCCAAGCTAGTGACCCAAATAGTTAGCGGGGAGTTTGATTTTTATCGCTGGCAATCTAAACGATTCCGAGAACGACCCTTAGCTCTTTATCGACGGAAGGATAGTCTTTACTTTCACCCCAAAGCGCAATGGGCGGAAGATCGAGGACATTGTGACGTGGATTGAAGCGTTCAACATTCATGCCCTTGTGATAAACTCGTATTCATTTCCCAAGCGTTGGAGGGACTTGTCCTTGTATGCATTGCTGATAATACGCATTTATCGCCAATTTAGTGGTCGGGCATGGCTAACTTATGACAAAGCCTTTTGCTGCAGCCACCAAGTTAACGGATTGGTCGGCGATATAAATAGCCAGCTGTACAGTTTTCACCCTGCCGGCTCTGTTCCACGATCCAGTGGTGGCACCACTCAGGCTGAGTCCGGCGGCTCTATCAATAGCTCAATAATATGCCGCTCTTGGAGTCGTGGCCAATGTTCATCGCGCTATAGCTCGTATGCTTCGCACACAAGTGTTCGTCCTGTGGGGTTATCCATCGTCTTCTCGAATGTTCCACAAAGGGCGTGAAAGGACGAGCATCTTCCCCAGAACCATCGCCGGACAAGTACAAATCTAAATGCCGCTAATGAACGTTTGAACTTTGGATTGCTTGGTTAGTTTTGTTGATGTTGTAGGGGGTCTGTCGTTTTTTATGTTATGACCCTTAGTTTTCCATGGCTTTTATTCGTTGTAGCTAACTTAGTTTGCATAGATTTATACGCTAACGCCGGGAGTGTTCTAAGATATTCTCGGTCGCAGCTAATTATCAAGAGATCGTTCGTTATCGTGGTCATAGTGTTCCCTGGGTGGGGCTCGTACAACTAATCGCATTCCTCCCAAAAAACTAAAGTCTGTCATATTCCCAAACCCTTGTCATTATATAGAACCGACGCCGCCTTTTAAACTCAAGTATTGCATGCGACACTTGGTAGTTGACTGTGATCTTCATGTGGTCGAATCATCATGATAAGAACATGTTTTGGCTTTAAGGCGATGGAAGACAGATAAGCGTTGCCCCGAGCCAAGCCATAGCAACTGGCAAGAGTATAATTTCGCTTAAATTGCAATACATAAAACCTTCATTTTGACAAAGTTTAAGAAAAATCAAAAATTTTTTCGTTCTGCTCGCTTCAGGCGATATTTACAGACGGCCACTCTTAATAGTTTGCAACCATTCCCAGAATGATCAAAAGACAAAGGCAAGGCTGTCACGTTGGTGGTACAGGAAAAAGAGTCTAATAGAACAATAAAATGACTTTGTCAGGAATCTTTTTTATTTGCGTCCTTGTAGTGCCATTTGCGACCCTCGCTGCGCTCGGGCCGCAAATGGCACTACGCGGGCGCAAATAAACAATATTCCCTCTAAAAGTAATTTTATTATCATTATTATCAATAAACAAGGCCAAACACTAAAAGGCTAAAATCCATCGGATGATGAACAAAAAGCCAATCAGCAGTAGGGCTGATAATGTCATTATCAGCCCGCTCGAGTCATTTGCGGCCCGCTGAGCGTGTGTTTCCAAGAGGGCGGTTTTCTGTTTGGCCGCGTATAATGGTAATAATGAGGAATATTTTGTTAAATACCTCCCTTTGTTTTTTTGTTCCACTAGGAAAATGCAGTGCAAACGAAAAATTCGTGAAGGCTATCAACTTAGTGATATTCCCTACCTACTCTCGTGTATCACGAGAGACAATACAATATGTGGTGATGATAATGATGATATATACTGAATAAGGGAGAATGGGGCAGGTCCTACTACTCGACGTCTTTATAGAAGACTTGTTGGCGGTCCAACAATATGAAGATATTTCTACAAAGGCAGCATCTTCCCTTAATTATTCTCAATAAACTTTGAGTATCATCCTATTTTCATTAGATCTGTGAAATGCCCATTCCTATATTTCGGCTTACCTTTGCCAAATAAGCATGTAACACCAGCATCTTCATCATGTCCGCAATTTTCGTTTCCCCAGTCATTACGTCTACAAGAGGCCAGGGTTTTTTCACTCCCATTGCATTGTACGTTGTCCAGCCATGTCTTTCCTGAACCTTGACCGAAATGGCCACTAGAAAACGCTCTTGAGGCACCTTTTAAAAGGAAAGAAATAATGTTATAATTATTGTACTACACTCAATAAAACCTGCTTTTAGAATCGTTGATCTCTACATTAGTGTCTACAATAATCCTTTTGAAAGTCCAATCAAAAACTCTAGTGTCGAATTATTTGTTGCTTTGTTGCCAGTTCAGTTTTGTTCAGCGTCGGCAATAGTGGTAGTGGTAATGGTAGTGGTAGTGGTAGTTATTATTAGTACAAACCTGGGAATCCCAGCTCCCTACAAGCAACAGCGGCATCCTTTAGGTCCCAATCATCGTCACACACGGTACCCCATTCACCGTTATGAAACACCTCTACACGACCAGAATAGTTGCCTTGTCCTCCAACCAAGCGAATTGTTTTTAAAACTGAAGGCGCTTGTTATAATTAAAGAAAAAGATCATTTATAATCATAATTTATGTCAATCAAAGCAAACCAACGGGGAAAGGGAAGGCAGATGTATTACGGCCATCAATTTCATCCAATACTAAAGCAAACTCTGACTCTGAGATGTCAGGGTACGACTAGCGCGCATATGGAATTAGAATTTAATGCATGGTGGGCACAAAAGGGGTCAAAAACTACCACATTGATAAATCGTCTAGAGTTTTAATCCAATAAAAATGAAGCTTGGCAACAAGACAATATACGTAAAGACAATATACGTAAAATCCTATGTTTTTTAACTTTTGATTTCTATGATTTTTAGCGGGAAAATGTTTGTTTTTGACCCCTTTTGTGCCCAACGTGTTGGGTTTACAAACCGGCTCATCAGTAAATTCATGTTAAGAGCTAGATCGAGGATTAGCTGTATGTTGCGAGACAATGAGTGGAAACATATAATAATCAAAAACGTCTGTTACTTAGGTAATCATGTTGCTTTATCTAAATAATAAATATTCGAATATATGTAGCAGCCATACAGGTAGTATGTAGAAAGCATTTGTTTGTTTGTTTTCTCTTCCCGGAAAACGGCCACCGGGATTCGCATCAATCTTTTCAATTTTTCATCTGAATAAACGTGCACAATCTTATTTCTGTTCAAAAGTTCAAATTGGCCATTAAAATAATAATAACAGGATTTTTACTGTGCGGATTTTCGTTGTGATTTTTTAAATGAAAAGCTTTGCGCACATTTAAAGTGTTCTATCATTTTGTAGCAGCCTCTTGCGTAATATTTTTATTTTCAATCCTATCTTTACTTCGTGGTTTTTATTACCTTCACATATTAGCCACAGAAAGTTTTTTACTGTCATTTTTGGAGGATCTATATGCCAATTCAAAACGTTTCTTCAGCTGCACCTGTTTGTTGTTTGTTTGTTTTTGCGATCCACTTCTAGGTCTTTGAATAAAGTCATGATACCCGATTTCTCGTGTATCATATCTTGATTAGGTACTGCAAGCCAGACAATTGATTTCCTAATTTTCTATCGGCCTACCTTCACTTTGGCATACAACACCAGCATCTTCATCATGT